>JAHZMU010002618.1:0-12275 GCA_027743725.1 Rambutsinella grinnellia | reverse complement strand
CACTTCTTGTGTACCGGCTATTTCGGTGCATTTATTTCAGTTTTAATTGTCGTAATTTAGTGTTCATTGGATTGAAATATTTTCCATCAGTTGTCTGTCCTTTTGCCTTTCACGCCCCCAATTAGTAAAAATGGGGGATGTCAACGATGCCAGTGGACGTGACATCATGGCTCCGAAGTCAATCTTTGGAAGGGCAGGAATGAGAAGGAGGAAGCTAATTGCTGAGAATATTTTGGAGGTGATTAGAATTTATACTGGTATGAATGTGTTAATTATTTGATTTGCTAAAAGGCATTTTTTCTTCTAGCGGGAGAAAGACATCAGCAGTCTAAGTGACTTTAAGATGCGCCCGAGACACATTCCAGATTCGTATGAAGCACGTCCGATTTCAAGGTGTTGTGTAAGCTGCTTACCTGAAGCGGAGGTAATGATTACGGATGACTTCAAACATTTGGGATTAACCGACTGCTTCATTCCTCCAACGATGAGTTCACATCAGAGTTTATGGTGTCGTGTGTTCTCCTTCTACAACTATTACTTTGGAACGGTTCGAGTTGCTAGCAATCTCCATCAAATCACGGCGTGGAAAGAGTTGCAGAAGGATTCAAACTTGTTCCATGTAAGAGTAATTTGTCATGAAGCATCAGTTCTCTTAACTAATTTTTTTTTCATTAATTTACTTTTGTAAATAGTTGTATGGGAAAACAGTTGACGAGCAAACTAAGGAAAACGTGCTTGCTGTATTGAAAACGTTGCAACCCAAAATGGTGTGGAATTTCATGTGGTCAACGTTTATACGGTAATTTGGTTAAGCTACACTTGACCAGTATTTCCTGAGTTTAAATGTGGATCGTTTGAAAAATTCCAGCTTATCAGCATGGATTTGCCAGAAGTATATGTCCATCCGATATTTCGAGTCAGTCCTTGTTCATGAAGGCCAAATAAACTTGCTCAAAGAAGTCCACAAGAAGAAGCTGCCTGTGATCTATATCCCAACGTACAAGTCTGATTGGGATATCACGCTGATTTGGTGGGTTCTTGCGCACCATGGCTTGCCGACGCCATTCTTCATCCCTAGACATGACTCAAGGTTTGTATGCAAATATTGCTTAAACGAAGGCACAAAAGAAATACTGCAATGTGAACTATGAATGAAAATTTATAGAATAAAACTTAATTCTTTGCAGCTGGAAGTGGTTATCAGGGTACTATGGAGGATTAGGAAGCACCTTGAAAGTTTCCTTGGACGGAGATGAGGAAGCAAAAGAGCTCATGTATAGCTCCGCAGTTTCATGCTACTTAAGAAACTTGATTAGAAAGAAGGCTAGTATAGTCTTCAGCTTGGAAGCTGCACGGTCTAGGACAGGGACGCCGTCCGCACGCGTCTACGGAAGTAAATCCCAAATCCTATAAGTTTGCACCTTTATAAAACTTTATAAAACTCATGAATTACTAATTTCCTAAATTATTATCAAAGCGGAACTTCTGAAGCTGCTCTATGAAGAATATTCAAGTGGCAAAATTGAGGATGCGTACTTTGTTCCGGTATCAATCAGCTACGAGTCGCTTCCAGATGCGAACGAAATCTTTGCTACAAATTCACCGTCCAACAATATTTTTAAGACTGCACTTTTAAACCTTTTCAGTCTTTTCAATCTGAAAAGTAACCTGAAGGGAAATGTCAAGCTGGATTTTTCGCAACCTATATGTTTGCGCGTACGTGATTTTTTCCATTACTTCAATAGTCTATGTCGCATGTCAGTCTCTATCATGTATTGCTAAAAATCAGAGAGATAATGATTTGATTTATTATAGGAATTCGACAAGGCATTGAAGAGAAATCTAAAAATTCAGGACGCTAACTCATCACTGGTGAACAATAATGATAGTTATCTGCAAAGTCGGGATTGTTCTTTCTTGAGATGGGGGTCATCTTCCTCCCTTGTCTCTGTTTCATCATTGTATGGAGAATTAGGCCCTCTGTATCCTGGTTCTGATGAGCCAGAAATTAAGACCAAGGCTTTAACTTTGGATGTGATGAATTATCATCTAGTTTATGGTATGTGTTTGTTCTCACTTTTTATGAAATAAATTAGATTTGGTTCCATAAATTTATTGCAAAGGAATCATCCGATCCGATCATTTGAATAATTAAAATCCATATTGTGATTTTCAGACGCTGGCCAATGTGGCAGTATAATGCCCGTTCATCTAGTTGCTTTTGTACTAATGAAAAAGTTTCGCGGAAAGGCTTCATTTGCGCATCTTCTGCCTGAATTGGAAACTCTAATAAAGATGTACCGAAAAAAGAGGGACTTTGCCTTCGCAATTGATGAAACGGACATGGAGTCCATTGCTTATCGAGGGGTAAGCTATTCGTTCATTATTCGTAAAAATGATATAAAAAGTCACTTGCCTTATTATTATAAGTTTCCTATCATTATTTAGATTCAATATCTCAAAGACGATGTAAGGTGCAACTGGAATGCAAATCAACAGACTTACGAAATTCTTGCATCTACCGATTCGGAGAGCTTACGCAGATTACATTACATGGCAAATTTCTTGTTGACTGACTACTTGATGGAGGCTATAATAGGTTAGTTAGAGATACAAATTGAATTTATATGTGACATGGCATTTTACTTTAATTGGTTGCGATTTTATCTTAACAGCCACTGCAATATTCTCTTTGATCGGGCCTCAACTTGACACTCTTCGTGGATTTGACGTTGAAATCTCGATCCCAGATGGCGATTTGATCCATCATTGCAAGCGCATTTATTACATATTTGCCAGTACATTCATTCTCCATTCTCCCTGCCTCACGACGGAGTCCGCCATCCGGAGCAAGATAAACGAAATGAGTCACAGTGGCAGACTCTCGCTGGAGATGGTATTTCATGATAATATTTATGCACTTTGAAAACATGCGTAAGCAGTGCACTTTATATTAATTGTAAAAAACTTTTACTAGCGGAATACCAGAAATTACCAATTTGAAGATGAAATTGATGACACCGATGAACCTAACACTTGTACGCAAGGGGCAACCTTCGCCATCGATAACGGAGGCTTCCTTATCATACCTGACGCGGTTAAAATTCCAACTTCAGCAGAGTCGGTTGACTACATGGACTTCTGTCGAGGTCTTATCATTCCATATCTGGAGATCTATGCATTTATGTTCAAATGTCTGAAAGTTTTCCTGACTTTGGAGGCTGCCACCAAGAAGATGGAAATATCCAAGTTGGAAAAATTCCTTTTAAAGGAATTGTCGCAGCAAGGCGAAAGCCAGTTTAAAAGTTATGGTAAGACTTCAACCATCAAAATGTCGCTGTGACTAGTTTGTAATTTCAATGTTTTAAATATGTATTCGCTGATTTCTCTTTCATTTTTATTTTAGGTCACTTGTTATGTTTGGATACTATAAAATCCTTTCTCGCGACTTGTGAAGACCGCGAATTCATTTATGCGAGTCATGGTGCAGGTGCAGATCCGAAGGTATCGACAAGCTACTACACATTGGCTGAGAGATACTCAAAGGACGGGAATTTGTTGGATGTGCAGGCAGCAAATATACTCCATTATGTTACTAAATAAAATTTGATCTTGCCTTGCCTTGCCTAGTTGTCTTTCCATTTACACTGGAAATGGAAATATTTTTTTACCAAAACAAGTGTGTACTCGGCTGATTAAATTAATATTGAAACGTTTGTTATATCAATTTTTGTATTTTTGTTACGGATTATATGGAAAGTGCCTTTACACTTACCAGATGAACTTTAGTTAAGTCATTAGAATATCGGTGAATAATATAAAATAAAAGTATCTAATCATTTAATATCGAAATGTTGTTTATAAAAAACTTACTAAAGTTAAGAACATCAATCAAGAAAGTCATAAATCATAATCAATTCTAGTTTTACTGTTTTTGGCTGAATCAACTTTGAGGATATGTGTCATGCAACATCCGGTAGATATATGACGGAGCGTGACTTCCTCTGTAAATGCACAAATCATATCATGATTACTCTGCTGGCATGTAATGATCAATGTGATACTTTGCTTTTGGAAATCGTAAACTTACATGTTGAAGACGAACAGAGAGATTAGTTCCGGCGGAACATAATCAAATACAGGGGCATAGACCTGAACATTTTCAATAACCTTTCCATCCTTGTATTCAATCAGCTCTTCAGGCGACACAAATCTATTTGTAATTTTCATCTCCGCAGACATTGGGTACTCTGGGCTAAGCTTGTAGAGTGGTGCCAATACTAGTACCTGGAACACGATTGAAAATTAGTTTATAACAGAGAACAGCTTTTATCTCTCTAATAGCGCTCATTATTTAATGAATCACTTACTTGAATATTGAAGTACTTTGCCGTAAGGAGAATCTGATGTATTCCAGCAACAGCTTTGAGTCCACCGTTAGCTAATACAGTATGGGTCCCGATGATTATTTTATCAACCCTGGACATAAAACTGAAGGACACTGTGTCGTCAATTACTGTTGTAGTTATTTTGTTTTTCGTTAAACTTTTGGCCAACTCATTGCCCTGTAAAATGTAATCAAAGAAATAGTTAAGCACACCTTTCCACTAAAAAATTAAAATATCAGCTTTTTGAATAAAGACTACGTGCTAACATGGTAAAAAGGACCACATTTAACAACCAAAACTTCAAACTTTCTTGTCTTGGAAGCGCGCTTTAAAAACGCCTCAACCGTGCGAGAGCGTCCTACAGTTAAAATTACTTCTTGAGAATTAATGTGATTTTCTGCATCTTCAGCTATGCTGTCAGCGCTGCAAGAATTTAAATTACATTATTAGATTGAAGTTAAAAAGATTCATTGGGCAAACATGCAAACTCTGCAATTAAGGTATTTACCCATTTTCTAATTCAGAAGACAAATCTAAAATTGCTGCTAATATATCTGACTTCAAGTCAGGTAGCTCCTCCGTATAATCAATCTTTGCGTCCGAGTCTAATCTGGAAACGAGTTGCACTTTTCCTTTCTAAGAAAACAGAGTCATTTGTTAACATCAATTAAACAACTTAAATAGTTACTGAGGTCATTACATTCTTTCTTGTCACAAAATCCTCCTGCACTGTCTTAACCAATCGTTTAAGTATGTTTGATGGAGCGCTCTCGGACACAGCCGCCTTGGTTAACCGGTCCGCAGTACTATCCAGCCATTTCATTACTTCCCTGAAACCAAATAATCATCAATCAATCATAAATAATTTCATAATCCAAGCTTGAAGCTATGTAGTTGAAGATACAATTAACTATCTTACTCTGCATTCTTCCACTCGTCTGATTGAACATATTCCTTCGCCAAACGTAGGGTTCGAGTAGCCAGCTCATGAGATCGCACATAACGCCTTAATTATAATTTATAAATCAATCAATCAGTAATCAAACCTTTTAATTATGTTTAGACCAAACTTACCCTCTCTTCAGCGATATTTCAAGCTGTTGCAACAGACCAATGTACACGGCTTCTTTAGCTGTCATTTTAATACCTTCACAAGAACTAATTAACTAGGAACAATTAGTTAACTATAAATGTAGTTAATTAAATAGAAAAATGGCAAAACCACATCAAATTGCATCAGAAAACTGCTGTCCATCTGCTCAAAGTTGTTCAGCTCGCGACTCAAAACATTTCTCATCTGACTTTTCGCTGAGTGCCCCAAACCACGTATAAAATATGAGCTCTGTCATCTGATCTGATGTTGACTTTGGTCATTTTTGAACTATTTGTTTTATTTTTCCAGAATTAAATTATTAGTTAGAGTAAATTGGCTTTAGAAAGTTTCAAAGTGATCTAAAGTTAAAGGTCTAAAGGTCGTAGCTCGTGACTTGAAGGTTTTGGTGTATTTGTTCTTGTTCTGATAACTCTGTACAAGTCAATCTTGATCAAGAGTGAAGAGTGTTTTAAATCTTAACTTGATTATCAACTGTTGACTGTCAACAATCATGGCGCAATATAAAGGAGCGGCGAGTGAAGGCTCGCGAGCTATGCAATTGCAGAAGCGCCGGGAGAAGGAACAGCAAGAGGTCGAGTTCCGGAAGAATAAGATTAAGGAGGAACTAAAAGTTGATAAGATGGAGAACAAATTTGCTGTTCATTATGACGCTGTGGAGGCCCAGTTGAAGGTTTGGCATTAAATGAGTTTGGCGAAGATGCTTTTATGAAATTGTTGTTTTAATGCATTCTTTATTGTTTATAATATAGAGCTCCACTATTGGATTGGTGACCCTGGATAAGATGAGAGCAATGCAGGACACAGTTATTAAGGAAAGAGAACAGCGAATTGCACAGAGAAAGGCTGAGAAAGAGAAGCGGAAGAAGGAGGAGATGGCGGCTAAAAGGGCGCAGAAGGAATTACAAAAGAAGCAGATTCGGGCTCTTTCATTTCTTGGCGATGACGATGAAGAAGAAGAAGAGGAGGAGGATGCTGATGACAAGGACAAGGATGATTCTAATTCAGAAGATGATGTTGCTGATGTGGCAAGTGACGACGACGCAGCAGCAGATGATGATGATAATGATGTGAAGCCATCGACATCGTCATTAGGCGCTCCACCACTGAAGAAAAAGAAAATTGGGAAGAATCCGGATGTCGACACAAGCTTTTTACCCGATAGAGAAAGGGAGGAAGAGGAGAATAGGTTGAGAGAAAAGTTGAGACAAGTAAGTCTAATCCATAAGAATTTGTTTATGTTGATTCAAAATGCTTATGAAATGGTTTTTCAAGTACATTTATAGGAATGGGTAATGGCGCAAGAAACATTAAAAAGTGAAGAAATGGAAGTTACATACAGTTACTGGGACGGATCAGGTCATAGAAGAACGCTGGTTGTGTCGAAAGGCACTTCTATTTATCAGTTCCTGCAGCGATGCCTTGAATCTCTCAGAAGTGAGTTTGGCGAGTTGAGGACTGTTACTGCAGATCAACTTATGTAAGTCATATATCATATTAGTCGATGGATGTATTTGTTAATCATGACTCTCATCATGCAGGTATGTCAAAGAAGATTTGATCCTTCCACACCACTACTCCTTTTACGACTTAATTGTCACCAAAGCAAGGGGGAAAAGTGGACCTTTGTTTGCCTTCCATGCCCGCGATGAAATACGAATGATGAGTGATGCAACTATAGAAAAGGAAGACTCGCATGCGGGGAAAGTATTACTTAGAAATTGGTAAGAGTAAAACTAATTGATCAAATTGTCAACATGAGAAGAAAATGTAAAGAGAAGAACATTAAAGATTAATCAGAAGACATATTTGTATTTAGGTATGAGAGAAACAAGCACATCTTTCCTGCTTCCAGATGGGTAAGTTCGAAAAAACAATTTAATAGTTCAGTTAGTTAATAGGTTAATTAAAATCCTACTGTTATTTCCATACAGGAACCTTACGATCCAAACAAAAGCTATGGGAAATATACAATCTCGGATAAATCCAAGTAAACTGGACGGCTTCGTTTCAACATTCATCATCCATTTTACTCCATCCTCCTTTAAGAAATTGCTATACATGATTATATCTAATTCATTTATCTGATTTATCACATTTCCAGTTTCAATTTTATTCGTTCGGTTTTAAATAAAATAACTTTTATTATAAGAAAAAGTTTCATGCGATGCATGACATGCGTGAATAGATGGAATCATTTGGACAATTATAATGGCAAGTGAACGCTCATTCATATACATAAATCATAATCAATCAATCAATCACTCATTTCCACGAATTTATATGAAATTAAATGCAACTTTCTAAGCGAAGTGAACAAAGCAAAAATTATCTAAAAGGACACTAGAAAGGAAGGAGAACGCTTTTGCTCTAGAAAGAAAAGGAAAAGAGGCAGAGTCAAATAGGGCAAATGCACGCTTGAAAATGCTGTGGTAGGTAGTGAAAGGGAAGAAACGATAGCATTTCACTCAATGACAACGCAGTGCATCTCTAGCTCCGTTTACTCTCAGTTTAGTTTGTCTTCAATCTTCAAGCCTTCGACCGTATCCATAATATTGCGAGGCTATCCTGCTTGTTCAAGACCAGCGAAAATTGTTTCCAATTCGTGTTTTGATCTTGGCTAAAGAAAATCCTGAAGATTTAGTGACGTGATTAAAGTTAATTAAAGGAAGCTAAGGAGAGTGAAAACCTGAGTATTTTACTGTCGATTTGGTAGTTTTTGAACTAACTTTTGTCGTTTGCCATAAAGGCGTTTGTTTTTCAAACGGTATTGCAAAATGGTAAGTTTGGATAGTTTTGAGTTTAATTTCTTTGAAAGTTGTATGGTTAAATGCTGTATTAATTTAGTAGTGGTTTTTAGAGCGGTATAAACTTCTAGCTTGTTAATCTCATTGGTTTAATTTAATTATTTTTAGAGCCATACAATATTGTTGATGCAACCCGGGCAGAAGCCGGAGACTCGGACTTACAGCGACTTCGAGTCTGTCAATGAGTGTATGGAAGGGGTCTGCAAGATTTATGAGGAGCATTTGAAGCGCCAGAACCCTCAGCAACCGAGCATCACCTATGACATATCACAGCTCTTCGACTTCATCGATCAATTGGCGGACTTGTCTTGCTTAGTGTAAGTTAAGAAGCTTTCGAACATCATTGGAGTCCGGTCCTAGACTAGGGCCCCTGGTGCATTTTATCTTTCCAGAATTTGATTTGTTTATTTGCATTTTTCAGTTACCAGAAAAGTACAAGCACCTACGCTCCGTACACCAAGGAATGGATTAAGGAAAAGATCTACATCTTGCTTCGGCGCCAGGCGAATGCTGCCCATTAGGATTAGAAGTTCGTCGCTGGATATTCATTTTCTATATAACCTTTTGTACATGTATGATTTATGAATTTACCTCGAATAATGAATTACTTTTTGTTCATTTAATGTATAGGCAGGTGGTTAGTTAATAGTTAGTTAACGCAACTGAAGCAATTGGCATTTACGAAATGAAATTATGAAGGAGTGGTAATTATGTATTTAATATAGTATTACATAATACACAATACAGCTGCTGCATTATTTGTTTTTAAAGTTTTTATTATTTAACTCCACAATGATATAAATTAAACGATAGTTGTGTACAGGCTGAATATCAGTTTTTTCTAAATTGCTTTACAAAGGCATTGGAACAGCATTGTCTAGTTTAAGCCTACCATCATTTTCTGTCAAGTATACAAGGTCGGCCATAGTATGTTCTATTGTGGAATCTTCAGCTCTATCACACATCTGCAATTAAAAAATTGATAGCATAATTTAGCAGACGTCCATACTTTTATAAAATTACTTCTACAAATGAAACTTACCCCAAGGTATTCATGATCCTTTGGAGCAGCTTCAAAATCCGGTCCAAAGTTTACCCTCACAGTAATCCCTTTATACAATGAAATAGCAGGATAATACGTTCCACAGTAAATGTCTTCGAAAGCAACTCCTTGGCAAACGCCGTTTTTAAAGCAAATTATTTTCGATCCCTGTCGCGCATCCCTCCTGTCAAGATCCTTCGGGTCATCCTTGTCTTCGTAGTATAAGTGGGATTTTACTTTCACTAAAGGCTGCAATGAAATGAAAGAATGATAAAAGCATTAAATTAATCGTAAGCATTGAAAATTAAGTGAAATGCATTTCATGGCAGTATGCAAACTTACTCTATCTTTGAAAGAAGAGATTAAAGGGACATCTTTTGATTCTGGCATTATAATTAAAAATCCCAAAACATCCTCTAATCCATATCCACCCTTTGCATAACTTTTCCCCTTGGCCCAATTATGGGTTTACTGTACGTATCTCCTCGATACTTTCTAGCTAGGTTGTTGGTCGCTACTGAAGTTTGGTCACCGACAATCGTCCGGCGCTTCGCTCCTCGTCCTCTGAGTGAGGTTGAGCTATCTAAAATTTATGTCATGATAATGATGATGAGCATGAAGTTCAGATATTCCACTGAAATACTAGTATATTCTAAAAAAATAATATCTCCATACTTCTCTGATCAGTAATTTTGAGTTGGCCAGCTTTTATCATTGCTTCATAATTGGGTCGAATTTGAGTTAGGTCATCTGACAGAAGACCGAAATACGGCGATAATTCATCCTCTGGAACTTCTTGGATTGAATAAACTGTACCAGCGTCCTTCATCAATGTTTTTGTTATCTGAATAAAAACGACAAATTGAATATAGGGTTTGTTTGTTGAAACAAACTTGTCGTCAGTATACTTCATTTACTTACAGTGGAATGCCATGATGAAGCTCCCCTCCTGGATGTCGTAGTAAGTGCTTCCCAGTGAATTTCAAAGAATGGAACTATATCTCTGTCTTTTGAGAACAGCTTTATATTTGTTCCGTCTTTTACTGCTTGTTGAGTGAGATTCGCTAAGGCTGTAACGCACATTTGGCTAAACTCTAAAATGTTAAGATTGGTCGAAATCGAAAGTTAGGGTACGTATTATGTAATAATCAATTGCATTTAGATCTTGTAAATAATACAACTTACGTGCTTGGTTTCGTCTAAAAATCTCAAGTCCAGTAGGCGAACAGTTTTTACAGGTGAACACATAGTTTGTCGTGAACGGCACTAGTTTCCCAAGCTGATAGCCAATACAAGACTCGTGGAACCAGCGATGGCAGGATGCACATAATAGTTCGGAAATGTTGAAGTTTCGTTCCTTTCCGCTAAAGAAAATATAGTTAATAGAGTTGCAGTTACAATAATAAGAACCGGAAAAGTAATTCAAGGCTAGATTATAGCTCACCAATAACAATTTCCTTCCCGATCTTGTGAGAATCTCCGCCTAGTTATTTCCAAATATTCACCGTCATCATCCTCATTCTCGTCATCCGCCGCAAGATCCCTGCCGTTATTTTCTTTGTCCGCTTCTTCCGGCATTGATGAAAGTGAATCCTCTTCGTGCAAAAATTCATTATCTGGATCCGGTTCATACGTAGGGTCAGATTCTGGTTCAGCCGGGTCTTCCCCAATATCCTCATCATTTTCAGGAGCTGGTTCGTATCCAAAAGATTCATAGACCTGTGCCCCATCTTCCATCTCAGATCTAGCACTTGCATCTTCAGAAACATCCATTGCCTCAATGTCCCCATCCCCTTTCTCAGGAATATCCACAGAGCCCCTTACTGACCCAACTATACATATTTCACTTCCGGACTCGAGAGCTTCATCACTATTAGTTGGGCTTTGAATTCCTTCATCATCACCGTGTTCACTTTGTACCTCAGCCTGAACTACAGTTGGAGCCATACTTGACGTACTAACAATAATAATCGCATCCTCTTCCGGTTCAGTTTTATCCCCTTCATCTATCATTACCGCTGTCGCTGCTGCAGCCGCCGATCCAAGATCAATCTCAGGATTGCTCGTTATCGTGTCACCCGTATTGCTGTCATCCACCTCCATTTCCATAATAGAAGACTCCGGCTCCTCCATAACTTCACCTTCCACATTCTCTTCCCCAGGAGCCTTTCCCTCCACTTTAGATACCTCTATCCCCGGTTCCCCTCCCGGGTTATTAGGGTCACTACCTTCATCCATTCCTCCCCGAAAAATGCTTTTAATGTAGGTAAAAATCTTGACTGTTGTTATAAGCCTGCCCTTTCCCTATTTACAACAAATCAATATTAATTGATCGCCAACGATAAGCTTCTTAATAATAAGTTCTTATCATTTCACTTCATTTTATCTTAACTTACCTCTTAATTTTCAGTTTCCAGCCTATTCCACACCTTCCAAAAGCCAATTATTCCTCACATTAAACTTAACAATAACCACTTTTAACACCAAATTAAATGTCAAATCAGTTAGAAATTAAAAGCAAAATTACAATTTGCTAAATGCCTGTCAACAAAACACTTTTTGATTAGATTTTTTGATGCATTTGCATTTGATGTTTGAGAACAAGGCGGTATCATAAGCGCTTTGATGAACTTTTTTGTAAACAATCATTTGGCGCTAAAAGCGCATAAGACCCCACACAATTCAGATGGAACAATGAAAGAAGGACGTTCAACGCTCTTCAAAACTCTCAAGTTGAGAGTCTCAACTTTCTTATGAAAATGAAGCGATTAGAGATAAATTTTAATTAGTGATTTATCTAATAGTTTATTTAAACTTTTATGGCAGATTTAAACTAATTTATAAATAAAGGAATAATTATTTAATTGCACCTTTTCAACCCTCACTTATTAACCGTTGACACTTCGTTTCTATCTGGCTTGTTGAGC
>JAHZMU010002617.1:0-30329 GCA_027743725.1 Rambutsinella grinnellia | reverse complement strand
TTCCGTTGTGATCTAGAAGGCGCTCGTTGTTCAAATAAAATTGGCTCTTTTAATTTACTAGAGTCTTTCTCCTTGTCTATGGCCGAACTTCAAAAACCTGGATGCCTATCTGGAGTCTTTCTCACTGCGAATTGAAAGTCTCACATGGTATTCATCATTGGAGTTTGGTTGAAAGAGTAGTGAATTATTTTACAAAGGTTTGATTAGATCTTAAAATCAATACAAAGTATATCTGCGAACAGAGAAATGGGACTTTTTGTTGGTCTTCTTTGATGGCATGATGATAAGTTATCTTTCTCTGATGGTGGAAGAGAAGGTTGCTGTTCTCAGAATGAAAACAGTTTTCCCAATTGCCCAAGGCATATCTCCAAATATTTTTGTCATTATCAGAGATAAGCCTAGGGCATTACATGCTTCTTTCCTTTTATGAAGCAATTTTCCTTGATTTTGTTCCGAAGACCTTCCAGCATTTCTTGCCTCTCAATCTCCCCAATATCCGTGTCTCTGAAGAGAATCTTCTTTAAAGATGTGGAGACGATGTTCAGATTATGGAGATGATGAAAGACGAATTTGACGGTGTTCTCTTCGCGTCCCTCATAAATTGCGCAACAATGAGAGGAAGAGAGAAGCACTAAACAGATGCCCAGAACAACGGATGACTTTCGGGAATCCGAAGCCACGCTGTCGTTGATGAGCTGTTTAGAAGAGCAAGAATGAAACTCGGGTTCTGCGTCCATCTCCTTGTTTGGCCCTTCGGGCCATTCCTATTATAGCAAAATGATATAAGCATTAGTGGATTTTGAACCCGATCTAGCCATTGAATATTATTTTTATTATCTGATTCTAAAAAATAAAATTCTATACGTAAAAGTTGATGGCGTTTTTGGATAATGATTTGTTGTCTTTATACTTTTCGATTAGTCTGAATAATTGCTTTTGGTTAGGGAAAAGTGTTGTCTCGAGGAAACGGTACTAAAACTGTATCTTACCCTTACCAAACTGTCACATGGACCCATCTGAGGACGTGCCCCCACCGGGCTTGGAGTCCCCGCTCCCTGCTCCACCTGCAACATCATCCTGATCCGTCCTGTAAGGAGAGTTTCTCCCTCTTGGAGACAACCCACGGAAGTCCAGTTGATACTACAAGTTGTAGAATAAAAGGGAATAGAAGAAACACTCATGTTAATTATCTCAAGTGGTTTTTAAGTAGCCTCCGAAAGGAGGGACGAGTCTATTAGAAACTTTCTTTTTATAGGCTCTATGATAATAAATGGCATATAGTACAAAATTATATACATCTCTGTATCTGCTGCTTTCTACTTATAATTCAGACCATCAATGTAATTTTCTAGGAACTAACTCTAAATCCTACGGCTCTTATAGTCCTCTTCTTTGAACAAAAGGACTCCAGGTAATCGTGTCCTTCTTTCAACGAAATAAGACAAAATACAATACTCTTTCGTCACTAGTTTTAGAGAACAATTTCGGTCTACTAGAGAACTAGAGAGATATACGGCTAGCAAAACACTGCATTCAGCTCAGATAGTATATATAGATGATCAACCAACAGCTCTAACTAGCTAAGGTTTTTGCGTCAATTAACGTAACATGCTCCTAAAGACTTCAACTTTATTGGTTCTATGTGAATACTTTGCTTAATACGAGAGCGTTCAAATAGTCGTGAGAGAGAACTAATAAGGGAAACTATATACCCGAGAGTTTAGCTCTAAATTCCTATTTTTTTGCTACAAATCCTCCA
Source organism: Rambutsinella grinnellia (assembly GCA_027743725.1). Classification (NCBI taxonomy): domain Eukaryota; kingdom Metazoa; phylum Arthropoda; class Collembola; order Entomobryomorpha; family Entomobryidae; genus Rambutsinella; species Rambutsinella grinnellia. The sequence continues at coordinate 28,570 of JAHZMU010002617.1, read as the reverse complement.
CACTTTCTCCCTCCTTACCTTTTAGCCAACCTACTGGACGTACATGCATATAAGGCACTTACGAATTGGCGAAAAGTTTGAAAGTGAAGAGGCAGTAAAAGTTAATGATATTACATTGTACAGAGGGAAAAAGTCTTGAAAGTATCATTATCATGTTTTAGCTTGGGAAAGCTTCAAACACATCTGCTATTTCCACTAAAAAGGGTGCAATCAACGCAAGCATAAGAGAAAGCGACTAAGTTATACCTCAGCAGTTAGTCTTTCGCTACAGTTTACACAACTGAAAAGAAGAGAGCGCAATTATCGTGTGAGTTTTTGTATTAGTGTAGTGAACAATGAGCAGTTACTTTTTGGACTAGAAAGTGCTTTGCCTAACCCAACTGATTCCGGTATATGCGAATAGTTTCCCTTGTTATTTTCTGCATCGCTGGCTCAAGCTAATAATCTTTGAGCTAGGAGCCTTTTTTTAGAGGAAGCTGCTAATAAGTTAGCCTTGCTATTATTATGGCTGAGTGAACAAAGTAGGAAAACTTACAGAGTGCATTATAGTACATGCAAAAAGACTTTTTAGATATATCTCTAAATCTCTACTTGCTCAATTGGACTATGCTCATCCGTCTTTTACGATGACAAAAATGTCCTTTAGTGCATTCTGTTAAATTGGGAGTGCTCATATAGTGCATATAAGAGTGGCAGAAGAGCGAAATAATTATGTTTTATAGTCAGTCAGTACTTCAGTAGTTAAAAAAGGAAATCACCGTGCGACACATGCGCTCAAGATGAGGACAATTTGTAAAGGTCAACTCCAGCAAGGCACTTCCACATGGAATATCATCAAATCTGCTCAACTTTCACAGGCGGCAAGAGACCAAATGCAAAAACTTTTACTTGTCATGCAACTAATAATTGCTTGAACATGCAAACATGTTATTATTTTAGTTATTCCATGCTTATAATTAATCAGTCTCTATCCTAAACGATTTCACTTAATAAACTTCCAATTTGTGATGATTTATAACCAGTTCTGTAAGGCTTTGGATGACAAACGCATTCATCGACGTGTATATTCAAGTGTCATGTCATATCCTATAAAAGTCTAACTTTCTCCAGTGCAAAATGCATACCACATCACAACAGGCTTCTTGTAACATCCCAACAGGACAAGACCCTGAGCATCTCCCAACTATAATTACTCAAAACTAGTGTGTTTGGCAGGGGAACTTGTGTCTCATAAAAAATCCTAGTTCACTTCACAAAACAACTCATATCAATCCTAAATTTCTTTCCTACTGTGTGATTTACAACTATACTATTAATACGAAAGCTAAATGAGAGAAATAATATACCTATCACTTCAAATTGTGAAAGAGGTAATGATGTGTGATTACTTAATTATTTTTTATACACACGATAAATATCACAAAAAATACTACGGACTTTAGCCCACCTTCAAATTGAAGTTTCTAAACAAAATATTAAAAGAAATTACAATATTCACTATAAATATGCAGCTAGACTGCAGATAGTACGCTTATAAAAAACTCTTTAACATTTACTTACAAACACCGACGAATTAACGACAAAACTTGTGCTAAATTGCTAACTAAATATAAACTAAATTGATCAAACGTTTAAATAACTGATCTCTCACTCACACGAGTATGAGAAGTTTTTAGAAAAAATGTTAAAAATTGTTATTTCCAACTCTACCTGGCTCGAATTATCATCCGTACGTGCTGCTGTCAGCATATACTATATAAAAAATTGAAGTGATCAAAAAATTTCTTGGAGAAGTTTGGGTTTTGTTTTAAACTAAAGGGTCCTTTTCCATCCGTAGAAGTGGAGCGGATGCTAAACAGGTAAAATTCGTCGCTTGCGGGCTATCTTTATTTTTATAAACTATTTGTGTAGCTCTCTCTAATTACCTACTGAAAAATGAGACTGTAAAAAGACTGGTTCACCGGTTATTTTCCATGTAGGAGTTAAAAAGATCAATCAAGGTTAGTACTACTTTCAATACATTCACCACAAACTGTTTACATTACTCTTCAATCCAGTACAAAATTGGCTGGTAAAAAGGTAGTTGTTTTGCGCTGTCTACAATGCCACAATGGATAATACTGTTAGGAGGGAGCCGAGGGGTTAAGAAATCAGAGAAATTGCTGGAGAGAAAATGTGTTATGCTGGATCTTGTTAGTTGGAAGTGCTATTAATTCTTTAGCAGGATCAAATATCATTATATAGTTTAGTATTCATTCTTATTCCTTTGAAGATGCTTGCTAAAAGTGAAATTAATCGCCTACAGAAAGATTCACAAGTTTTCTAGTGAATGTCATGTCAAATATGTCATTGGTTGATCTATAAAATTTGTTATTTTTATATCTCGATTAAATTGAGTTAGAGTATTTGGCTAAAGTATTTTTTTAGTAAAGTGATGAATATGAGTAAAAATAGACTTACTTTGGAAGCACACTCAAAGCAGGTAGTAACAACTTTGGAAATACATGTCATGAGCACTTTAGTCTCTTGGATGACCGAGTCAACTTTGGTGAACGTCTGCAAAGAAAGAGTTCAAGTATGTACATCATTTTTTGTATGGGTCGCAACAAGCACTTTACTGAAACTTAATAAATATATTCGTAATATTACCGCAGCTTTGCCAACTGTTGGGTTTTTAACGCTATACTGAAGTTGCTGAACTCGGATGGGAATTTCATCTACTTTCTCCAGCAACTGTTTTTTCTCAGTGCTGGTGGGAACCTGAAAAATAAAAAGATTCATATGGTAAGCATCCGTTAACATTTAAGTTTATATTGGAAAGCTGGTTGAAAAGTTGAAGGCAGGGACCCATGAAATATAAACAGGTTTGCATGTTTCCCAACTCAACTTTTTCCCATCCATCAACTTCAACTTTCCAATAATTTTAGTAATAACTTGTGATATTGAAAACTCAATAGGGGCCTTCCTGTCCAAAATCTAAGAGGTTTAAAGCCCTCTCGTCTAAACAAAACGTTTAGGAAATTAAATTTGACACGCCCACTTGAGAAATGTATCCGTTTTGTTATGAATACAAATACTTTGAATTCCATCTTAATTGGACAAGGAACAGATTGATAAGTAATGTTAAATCGCTCTTCACTCCCATAATTTAACTTTCAAATACATCAACTTACAGTATAGGAAAACTGGCGAATAACTTTGTAAAGCCGATTAGCCTCTTCGGCAAAGTACTCAGCTTGGGTGAAGAGATCTTGAGTGGTTTTCAAGGGACCTTCTCCTCTCGTAAACTGGTACATATTATAGGCCATGTTTGACATATTCTTCGCTCGCCGCACAATATCGTTATTCTCATCGTTGAAGTTTTCTTCTCCCCACTTCTCAGCTTCCGCTTCCAAATCCGATGTTATCAATTTCATCTCCAGGCCACTCTTGGCTATTTTCGCTTGCTCCTGTAAAGAAAAAATTTCAAGTGGTTATTTTTTCTTGGACAAATCATTTTACTTGACGCAACAATGCATTATCAATCTTCCTTGCTAACCCCAAATTCTTTCTTTGGCAGCATATTCTCATCACAGCATCTTTGTTGTGTGATAATTGGCAATTAATCGAGAATATCATGTGGATTTACAGCTTAATATAACGAAATTGGATAGGAACGCAAGGTTTTAATAAAAAATCATAGCCCATGATTTCCCCGATCAATTTACCTTGGCCGTTTAAGGGAATTCATATAGCCTTTGACCTTTCCAATATTTCAAGTCACTTGCTTTCTCCACCATTAAAGGAGAAAGGATTGGCTAAATCCATTCCCAATTGTGCAACTCTGCAAACCCTCTCTAAAAGTAGATGGACGTCTATGATTTTTGGTAAAACAAAGAGCGGACATGTTTTAGACACAAGGTACACCTCCATTACCTTTATAGAATCTCTGCTCCACGATATGATTCCGAAAACGCAACCTTCCGACTAATCTATCGAAATGAAACGTTTATTACACCCATCCAAGCTAATAACAAGCGGTCTCCACCCATTTCTCCTGTGATTTATTGGAATTAGAAATCTAGATATCATGTAACCATAATTTTCAATGGATTCCCCCATCATCACATCAAAATTCAATAGACCATTAGAGCTCTGATGTCCAATTCCGAATTTATGGAACCCGATACACTGGAACACGTACAAAGCAAAAGGACGATAAATGATGTTCCTACTAGAATTTGTGGCTTTCCTTCCTCTCTCCTTTCTAATACCTTTTAGCTCTAGATATATGCACTTCATCCTTGAGAGAAACGACAACTCGACAGCTCTCCTTTCACTACCTGGAAAACTCTGAAAACGCAGTGGTAACGTGCACATGGACATGAGAATTGTGAAAACTGATTTTCATCGAATAGTTCTCAAGGTTTAGGAGAATTGGGTACATATAGAGACTACCCTCTTGTCCTATTATTACTTTGAATAGCTATCCCAAAAACTACTAAATATATCTTTAAATTGGGCACTGGAGAAGGAAAGGTATGAGATACGTCCGATTCATGATTTGAAGACTATCCACTCCTCACCTTATAAAGCTTTACTAATATAACCATCAATTACGACTTATATATGTTTGAAAACATAGAGATTAATGATAGAAGTAAATGATATTCACGAGGATTACGAAAACATCAAGGGCTTCCTAGAATATAATCCATATTCATGATAATCCGGTTATGCTTATGCGTATATGCATCGCTATAAAGTGAAAGTAGAGCTTTTTGTGGGTCAAATTGAAGAGGAAGAGCACATACCGCTACCATTGACTTGACTAGAGAATCTACATCTAATCCTCACCTAATTCTCGTCACAAAGGAAACCACCACTAGGTTCTCTCTAATAATAGGATGCCCTGGGCTAGATGATGTGCGATGGCATAATCTAGAGCGGAATTCCTATTTTTCCCATTTTCACCAACCATCAATATGCATTTCAATATCCTCTCAGAGTAGTAACAGTATTTTCAGTGCTACATAAAAAGTACTACATATTAACAATAAGCTGTTCCATATGCCTCTTGCCTCAGCCCACTTTTTGAGCACATCACTATCTCTATCTCTCAAAGCCACTGCTAAAATTCTCTTTCTCTCTTGAACCCTTTTTATATTATTTTTATTGGAAGGAGAAAGAGGAGAGAAGAGCTCTACATTTGCATAAGTCGGGTAAAATCAACCAGTTTGAATGCATAAATATTGCCTACACTTTCCCCAACTGGTTTCATGATGAGCTTCTCTCTGAGAGTGGGTAAGAGTGTGGTGGAGTAGGATGGGAATGTGGAAACCGAAATAGGTCCCAAAATGTACCTCCATCGCATAACATCATCATCCACGGTTCACGGGAGATATCATCTACCGTTTATAAAAGTAATAAGGCTCTCCCTCTCCTCCCATCCTAAGTACAAATGCGAAAATTCACTTTGCTACTTACGAATCCAGTGTAAAAAAATTCATCTCTTCCACTCTACCTATCTCATGCTCACATTATAGATTCCCGATTCTCCTCTTTTCTTTTATGTAAAATCATTTCCCTCAATATAATTCGAGCGACCCTCGTATTTACTTCTCACTTTATATGTAAAGCTACTCAAAAGCCTTTTCAAACAACATCCATTTTTACTAGTTTGCTGATCTTACATTTTTTCACAAAAAATTGAGTGGGATTCAATGAATTCGTAGTCAACTTTCTCTTCTCTCTAATATGCATGACATTATTGGAAGAGACGAGTAAAGAGGAAGTGACTTTTTTAGAAGGAGCCTTTCCTACTTCGAGTATTTGCCAATGTAACCAAGTGGAAAAATACTTTGCCCAAGGACGGAATGTATTTAATCAAGATAGAATAGATGCATAGCAGTACCCATACCTCGATTAATTTCGCTTCGAATATTTTCACTCCACTACATAATCATTATTTCCACGCGAGGAAAAATACTTGAAATCTTCTCTAGGCCATCTTTTCTGCTGCGATAGACATTAAACTGTCATAATAATATGAATACAACTACAACAAACTTTTACCAACTCAATTACATAGTCCATATCACTTTTATAAGAAATTGAGACATTGGGAAAGCACTATTGAAATCTGTTGATATTACAAACGATCATTATAATAGGAAAAGGCTAATGAATGCAAAACTTTTTCAAGCGATTACATCAGAGATAGAGAGAATAGGAATCTTAATATTCAGAGTTAAGAAAGACGCTTCTCTCAGCACAATAAAATCAATAGGTTCTCCTCCTCAACGTTTTACATTAAAGCACGTAGAGAAAATGGTACGTGATGAATGTAATGACATGAATAAATGCGCGAATTCAATGATCAGTGAGGAAACCACCCGCATCATCATATTTCCAGGCTCCTACCTCCAGGGGTTATCTCTGGGGAATACGACTATATATCTTGACAGTGAACATGAACCACTTGCCCCCTTCAATATTAAGCAGCGTGTGAAGGAAAAGTGTTGACTTTTATCCGACCCTCGATTTTTTTTAAAAAGATGATAGATAAAAAAGTAAGTAGGATGCCTATATACCTTTTGTAAAGAAAGTTTACTCCAAGATCAGCGAAGGAGAGAGAGAGAGAACTACTTTTTGTTGGAGACTCCATTTGACGCCGAATCTACAATAATTTCATGTCTGATTTTTTCCTCGCTTTACGACTCTGTGGCATTGAGTATCATTAGCCAAAAGAAGTAACTGGTAAAAGAAAGTGGAAAGATTTCTCGTTTCTCCTTGGAATGGGAAGGGAAATCGAGTCACCTACTGTCTATACGAAGGTTATTTTTTTAGTAGATAGCAATAGTTTAGTGGGATGGGGTGGTTAAGTTACCATTATACTTTTAGAGTATATCAACTTTTTCTCCTACTTTTACATCGTCATTTGCAATGAAAGTAAACTTTTTTTCTAACTGCAATAAAATTAACCAGCACCCCATTACAAGTGATACCTGGAAAGGATTCGCATTAAATTTATGCCATTCCTTAACTTTTTTAACAACCAATGGAAAGCCACAACAGTGTGGCCTTTTGACTTTCTCCTTTCTTTTATGCTGACATTGTTGGAAAAGGTAAGGGAAATGCTTGAGCAGAGAGATGTGATCTTTCATTCTCCGTGTAGCTCCTTTGTAAAAACTTTTGACTGGGGAGGAAAGCAAGAGAAAAAAAGTGTGTTGGCTTGTCTTTATTCGACATTTCCCTGAGGTTACTCTATCGCTTTCGCTCTCTCTGCCTTTTTCTTGTAGTTGGAGAGGGAAACCCACTTTCTTGACATTTATATAGATGAAGGATAGCTAACGATGAAATCAAAATGGAAGTATCAGTTGAAGTGTAACATGAGAATTTGAAATGGCTTCATTGCGGCTTTTCCAGATTGGCTATAAAGTCAATCGCTATATAAATGCATTCATTTGAGAGTAGAACAAAGCGATTTGTGGCCACTATAAAGTTCTTCGATAAGAACCGAAGAAATTTAATGGAAATGAATGGTCAGTGATGATGATCAGCCTAGTCTCAAGAATTGAAACGAAGTAACGCGACTGCTCCTCAAGGTTAAATGAGACGGATGGGAAAACTCACTCGTTTATTTCAATACTTGCACATTCATTACTTAAACTCAAATTAATCCAGATGGCCACAAGAAGAATTTCTTACGCTTTTACTAATCTAAACCAAACTTGTCCATATTGGAAAAAATTAACTGGGAAAAATTAATCCAGTGGGAGACAGCTAAGTGTGGTGAAAGCAAGTGTCAAGGGAAATAAAACATGCGATTCAGAAAGCTAATATAAGAAATGAAAGCCTGGGGAATCTTGGACGTGATTAACACGTTACTCTCTGATTTAATCATGATTCATGATTCATGACGAAGATGGATTGAGTTAGTTTGCATCTTAATAATAAACGTTATGAAGTAAACTACAAAATGTGTACTAATGAAGCTGCTCAAACCCACTTGCTTTCGCCACAGATAAACAATACAAGAAAGTTTGTAGTTTCGTCTACGCAACTTGCTCTTCGCTCATCCTTCTGGAAATTTCTGTCCCCGGTGGGATTCGCCTTTAGAATTAAAAATTAGACGTGCGGCGACGGAAACTTTGATAAATAAAGCATAATGATATTTGCACATCATGAAATAAGCTAAACCCCATTTCACTAACTCTATAAATCCCGTCAACTTCATAAGAATGATGTAAAATTTCAATCAATTCCATTTTTTCTTAAGGCCTGGAACTTCCAAGTTTTAGCCAAGAAGGTAAATGCTGAATAAACTTCCAATTAATGAATGTAGGAGCTCCCTATTGGATTAAGAATTGAAAGAAATAGACAGACAAATTGCACCAGAGGGGGGAATAACGGCGAAACAAACCTGATTATTAGAACAGCGACAAATGAAATTAGGTGTGGAGAAAGTTGGGTCTACCTAAAAGAAAACTAGTTAACCCTTTGAGGACTAAATCGACTGCGAATTTCACCTTGTGAATGAAGAAACAAGGTGCTGATAGTGATTTGAATGAGCCCTAAGGGTAAAATGTTAGAATTAAATTGTCAATCGCAATAAAAAGCAATTTCCCAACACGAAGGGTTCACCTTTTTGCATTATTTTTTCAGCATGACATGGACATTGGAAGAAGGAAACCACGCTCGAGTATAAACGGTGCTCGAATAAAGACATTTGCACACAATCAGCGTTCGTGTGAATGTATTTTTAAAAAGTAAGTACAAAAGCTCAGGTAGGAAGTAGGACCCCATTTGTCACTGATTTTCTTTATACTGTCGCTTGAAACGAAAATAGGTAAGCAAAGCATGCACAACATTTCACCCACTTTTTACTTCCTGCTGTTGGGCAATTTCTTTACCAACTCACTCAGCAAACCTCTTTGCAAGGTTTACACAAGGCACAAAATGCTTTATATAAACATTCACAAGAATCGTGATATCCTCCGCACATTTCCACAACATCGAAATATCACTCCTTTCAGAGAAAAAAATTACCTTCGCCTATCTCAAAGGATTCTTTGCAGAGAAAGCACATATTTTAAAAAGCAGGTAGAAAAAAGTTCTATCATTTTTTTTGGGAAATGAGACCCTCCATCTGTTTCTTCTAAAGAGGTACAAAGTACAAAGACTAGAGAAAAAAATGTTGGCTTGCAATAACGTGTTCACTTATTTCCACGCTTCGGTGAGTTCAAAACGGATTTCGACGAAATCACAACTCTTATTTATTATAAGAAAGAAAAACTACTGTTAGTTTTTGAATAAGACTCGACGGGTAGGAAAGAAAGGGGTGTGCAAAAGGGGTTTCTCTTCAATGTCCAAACAAAACACATCAGCATATATATTTAACTCACATGTGTGGATACATCTAGTGCGAAATCCTCAAGATTGAATGCCAGCTTAGGAGAAAAGTGCTGGGTTGACTAAAGAAGTGTGGAGAGAGGAATGAATTCCTTCACTCCCTTTTCTTTCCTTGATAATTCCATTAAAGTTTTGGCAACATGTTGCCCGATTTCATCAGAATGGCAGGTGAACATTACTGCGAGTCTGAGCAAAGAGCCCTGTGCAACTCGAGCAAAATAGACACTTCCTGAAATATTAAAGATGCATGCCTCTTTTTTTCCTTGTATTTTCCACACTTTCTCCGGTGTGAAATGCGTGTATTCAATATGTTTTTGCTGACGACATTTATTCTCCCATGAAAACGGAGAGACACGGACCAAAGAAAGAATTTGTTATTCCTGACAGATGGGAATGGCTTCATCGTAGAAAACATATTAGAACATTCCATTCCACTCTAGCGTATTTCAAAGATGCAACAAGCGTCACAATGTTTACTCTTAAATTAGAAGAATGTCAGGGTTCAAAGGGTATAGAAAGAGTGAAAAGTCTCACTTTACCTCAGTATCCAGCTTCTGTGCTTTAATTGGTTTTTGGGTTGTGCCATGTTTCTGAAAAACGAGACGAGAATAATTCAAAGAAATGTACATGTTAGGAGGATACTATTATTCGGGGAATTCTGCTGAGCTTTTGTTATATACGTCAGCCTCTACAGCAATAAAATAAGCATCTATTAAGACTAGTTACGAGCGACCTGAAGAGCTTTTAAAATTTTGAGTTAGTACTTGCCAAGCTAACAAAATGCTTTGCATTAGTAGACACACAAAAGGAAACACGCAAACCATCTGCTAATAATAGAAAACTTTTTTTTGCCTTGCAGGCTTTCCACTAAAATTTTAATAAGATAAATGGGGCCCAAGAATATTTGCTGACGGCTGAGGGAAAACTCATTTTAATTTTTCAGTTAAGACCAGAGAAAAAAATTCTGACAAAGTGCTTTGTTGCTTTCACTTGTAGAGAAAGTAGAAGCAAAAAACTTTAGAGAAAATCACACGCGACTGAACTTGAATCATGTCATTCCAAAGTAGAAAGATTTTAAAAAGTTTAATTAAACAAGGAACATTGAAAGTGTCTTTTGACATTCTTCATGAATCTTTGATTGGTTAGAAAAGCTCGCTAATAATTCTCAATTCAGCTAATAATTTTTAGTTAGTGCAAATTAGTGCGTGTGTACCGAATAAGTAACATCTTCTTCTGGTAAAGCTCCAGTTTGTCCAGCAGGGGCAGTTTGTTGTTGACTGGGCGTTACGACAGCTGGTGGTGGTGGAGGTGGCGGTGGCGGAGGAGGCTCTGGTTGTGGAGTTATGGGATAGTGATTTTGTTGGACAGGTGGTAGTACACATGACTATAAAATATGAAGAAATGTGAAGAAAACTCATTCTCTTAAAGCAAACTGCAATTTCAAAAACTCCATCAAATCGAATCAAACTCGTCAAAAATTCAAAAATTAATCTTCCATATAGAATTAGTCACACACAGACAGAAAAAATAACCAAAAGTGAAAGTTTATTTGCAAGTTGACTGTGAAGAAGTGAGCATTTTAGTTCAGCGCGAATGTGAATGGAGCAGAGAAAGTTGTTAAAAAATTTATAACTCTTCGAGACTTCAACTGCTCTTTCACAGTTTCGTAATGTCTAACTTACGAACAGAAAAAAGTATTCACATTATCATTAAACATATCTATTCTCAATCGATCTAGTAACCTCTTCATTAGACGAAAACCAAAAATAACACGAATTTCCATGTTTCTTCCCCCAACTTTATTTATAATGAATACTTTGTTTCCCATTATCGGTTCGGCTAAACCTTAACTTTAAAGTGTACTTTCATCCATTATCATTCCTCCAACAGAACAAAAAAAACCTAACAAAGTGAAAAAGAAAAAGTTCTCTCGCGTTTGTTATCTTTCCAATTCAACTAGCATTAATTTGTTTCTATAAATGTATTCACTACTTTTTTCTCTCCAACAAAGTCTTACATAGAAAGAAACCTGCTAAGAAACTTTTTCTCCTCAAAGCTAGAAGCAAAATAACAGCTATAAAGTTGGTCTGACACAGTAGTTTTTTCTTGCGAAATTACTTTTCACGTAAAACTGTTTGGGACAGTTGAAAGGGGAAGTAAATATAAAGAAATAAGTATGTGAGCCCCCTCCCTACACACAAAACACTGCATTTGTGCTCATAAAGGAGAAGACTTATTTTCCTTTTGCTTTCTCTCTTCTTTCTTCACACAAGGGATCTTGTGGGAATGGCAGATTCTCTTCCTTCTCGTCTGTCGCTCTCTCCAAGAGGGAAAATACTTCATAATGCATATCCAGTCAGATTTTCTCCTATTTTTTCTTAGCAATACTAAGCCTAGATCATTTAGTAAAGATAAGCATGTACACATATCTCCGGAAGCATACTCGCTTAGGTACATCCTTATTCATTATTGTCAATGGAAGGAAATGAAGTAAACTTTTTTCGTCTACTTTTCCCATTCACAGTAAGCTGGCGAAATTTCCATCTCTCTAAATTGGGCAAAACTAGTCCAGTGGCGGAAATGTCTAAACATGTCACTTTTAGTTAGTACGTTCATGTTGGATGTGGTACAAATAATATAAAAAAATATAAGTCTCGCTGGACTTTTCTCTCCATACGTTTCAGCCAGAAGACAAGTTTCCCTTGAAAGTTCCACTTAAATGTCGAGGTAGGCCTTGTAAGAAAAAATCCTTACTTTGACATAACGGTCATCTTGAATCTATTGTAACTGACTTGGAAAAAACTACCCTTTTATTATCTTCGTACGAATGGATAAGAAAATCCAGTGGTCTTTAGACCAAAAGATAAGTTAAAGAAATCATGAAGTGATAAGGACCCATGATCCAAAAATTCTTTTATGTCCACTGGCGCCATATTATATCATTTATAGACAAACGATTTCAATTGACGTACTATTCTTAGAAATTGCATTAGCAACTTTCACCCTGCTTGTGCTTCAGTTGACAAAGGAATTGAAAAAAATGCTTATTCTGTAATAGCCAGTGAGTCGCCATTTTTACTGTGAAATTGCAACCGGTAATAATAACGGTAACGTTTGACAGTTACATACCTCTTGAGAATGTTCTAGATGTTCGGTAAAATTTTCTGCAACTTCTTCAAGGCGATCAGCATCCGTCGTGAGGGCTGTATTCCTTAGAACTGCTACTAAGTCTGATGCCTCTTTGGAAGAACTTATCATCTCGGAAGCCTATTCAAAATTATGAAAATTATTAATTACAAAATTTCTTATTACTTAGAACACAAGCAATTCAACTCGACTTGAGAGGATGCATAAATTTTCTTGTAATCTTAGAAAAATCATCCAAAAAACTTACTTGCTGGAGGGCCGTTTCTTGCAACTGGGCGCGAAGCTCGTAAACTGATTTTATCGTCCCATCAATGGCTTGCTCTAACTCACTGGAAGGACTGTCTTTCTGTTCATGCTATCAAATCAAAAGAGAAAGCATTTATTCTTTAGTATTTTGATAAAGTCATTTAATTTTTAACAACTTGTTTCTCCTCTTAAAAAATAAAGATTAGAAGTCCAGCCTCAGATACATTTGTATGACTCGTTACTAAAAAGTTTGTTAAAAATGAAAAATATTCCATGAATTAATCCATCTTGTAATGAGTTTGCAGGGAAGTAAACGAAAAAGAGAAGTTGAAAATATCATGAAAAAACTTTTCCCTTTTATATTCAAATAGTTTCAATGAAATTCCCTCATGATAACTCGGAGGAAAAGAGTTGGATTTCCAATGATCAGCTAAAAGTCTATTCACGTGGAAAATGAGTAGTTTTGAAACTCTCGTCAAACTTCTTTTTTCTATACCCTTTCTTCAACCTAATTCCATCCATTCAGAGAGACTTTATGGGAATAAAACATGGCTTTGCCCCTTTTATAATCATTAAATTACAAACTTGTCTATCCAATCAAGATATATTTGAGCAATGCGTCTTTCTTAAATGGAGAAAGTGACGTGCTTTATTGCAAAAAATGATGTAAGCTGCTTTTGAAATAAATATAGTACTGAACTCACTTCCAGCATATAAATTAACTTGAAAAATTCCCAACCTAATCTAAAGTTACAATTGAAAATGGAATGTCGATAGGTTTAAACCAACCAGATTAGAATTTATAATCCAGTAGCAGCGGATAATGCTTTTTAAGATGTGAAAATCGATTTTTCAAAACAGCCATTTTACAATCTGACAATTTCTGTCAGAAATCTCATAAATTTTATCTCCAGTTTTTACCTACTCAAATTTCGCATTGTCCTATTTTCTTAGAGTATTTCTCGTGCTAAATCACCGCATCTTTTAGCCTCCACTGGTATTATATTGTTGCAGCACATATCAATCTTTGCAAGTTGTCCTTTCTGTCAATATCAATAAACACGGAACGATCTCATTTCCAACTTGATAGCCAATATAAAATGTTGAAAATGGGAGTAACACTCACAAGCCGGAAAGGAACATCATCCCAGTTTCTTCTCCTAAACTATTTTTCTAAAAGATATGACTTGGCTAAGACTCGCATTTCAGTGGTGGCGTCCTCAGTCCTCGTTCAATTTAACGAGAATGAAGACATTTCTCCAAGCAAACAACAATGGCCCCTTCGAAACAAGCTATATGGCAATGGATGTATCTACAATACCCCTATTTTCTTTCCAATCTCAGTGTGTGCCGATTATGACAAATATGCAAAATCACATTGTAAATACGCTCTATCACTTTCGTTTATTGGCTGTCATCCTCCGCGTCCCCGTTCCGAAGGTGGTGCAGAGAAAAGCTTGTGGTGGCGACATGAAATGGGGAGAAGACGACCTTTTCCATCGCAGTGTCTGTGGCACACAGAACTATGCCTGTTATTCCCATTTCCTACCCAATTTCATGAGCTTCGATTCTCCTCCTTCCTTTGTGCAAAATAGTTCAGCTATTTATATAAAATGACATGGGCAATAGCGGGGTCATTTTGTGTGCTCTCTTTTTCCATCGCATATTTCCATCTACAGTGTTACGTTACAGACAGCTATAAGCTCGGCAGGAACTGAGGACCACATTTTGCCTAATATTTTCGCCTGCTATGACGTCAATCGTACCTCTCCCCAAAACCAAAAATGACTTTGCCTCAGTCTTTCCAAAGATAATATGCATCCATCTCTCTCACTCACACTTTCTCGTGTGGTTGACGCGAGCATTTTTGAGCAAGATTTATATAGGAGGAGAGAGAAAAAAATTGTCTTTTCCTTTCCACGCTTCGTTACCATCCCATAAGCAGAGCAATTTAAGGACCGCTCTCCTCCTCAAATCATATCAATGAAAAGTCTCGAAAGCTGTTGCTTCAAAGCAAAGCCTTCCAGTCCAGGGGAAAACGATGCATGGAAAATGGAAATTTAATGCTGTTCTTTTCATAACTTCGTTTCACTTTACACGCCTAGCCTTCTATCTGCTCTGGTGGTGATGGTGTGAGCCATTTTTCTCGGTGTGGTTTTCACTTGACATTTTCCCACATATTATTTTATTCATTTTTAAGTCATTTACATTTCGCTGAATAATTTACGACCAACTTTGCCTACAAATTAGCACCAGTCACTCTAAAAGCATTCTTCAAACTTGAAGCGCCCTATTAGATTGTGATAATTCTAAATACATTTCACGTTCGAGGGATACAAGAAATTGGACGTTGACGTAATTCTACTAAAATATGTCTGCATAAAATATACGAGTGGGTCCTACCGTTTTATTATATTTCTTCAAAACTTTTCATAACTAATGAATTATTTAATTGCATTTCCAAAACTTTCTTCGCTTCACTGCTTAATATTCTTTTCGTTAATAAATTCTCATTCATATGGACATTAGTGGAAGATGAGTAAACAGAACTTACGTGGAGCAGACCGACTCTAAGTAGTTGATTTAGCTGCAGTCTCACCCGATCACAGAGTAGTAATATATTTTCTCGATGCTCATGTGTGGTATACGCGGAATCAGTAAAGTCCTGTAAAGTTTTCAAATTATGTCAACATTAAGTAATTTCCAGGATTATAATGAACATTTAACTCAAACTTAAATCATAACATGTCCCATAAGAAATAATTATTGTCCATTAAAACAGATTTTTTGCATATCATTAAACCAACTTTTCTTGATGATGGCTACAAATTTCAATTACAGTGATTTGTAACAAGGACAGAAACGGGACTATCATATGTCGTTGTAATGAGTAGTAATTAAAGTATGCCTGGAGTGGATGGCTAGAAACTAATTGTAAGTATTTCTCACTCACTTGTATTCTTTCCAGGATGAATTCTAAAGTAGCCGGAAGTTGTTGCCGTGCCTGTGGTCCCACGAATGTCATCTTGGTAACCTCGACTTGGTCGAGAAAGCGTTGTAGCGATGAGCTCATCGAGTGGTTCCCATCCCATTCGTCCTATAATTATTCAAAATATAAACAAGCAGTGGTAAAACATCTGCCCTTCAGGAAAATGTGCAACGAAAACACATTTCGCCATGCCGTCACCACTGCATTGTGTTAATGGCTTTGGCGTGGCGAAACCATACTAAAATATAATACCAATGAACAAAATTTATTACACAAACCAACATTAATTTAGGGAAAGGACACAAGCTACAGTGGCCTTTTCCTGTAGACAAAGACTGAAACATTTTACTACTTGTGTCCTTTACAACTAGAGAAAGCGATAAATTTCTCATTGTTTTGTTTTCCGATTTCCTTCATGAAATTTCAAGCTCAAGTCACGTCCTCCTCAAATTAAACTCTTTTCGTATGTCAGTCCCGTAAAAGGGTAGCTCATTCGTGTCCCTATCATTTAACTACTATTCCAAAGACTGTTACATTTTATCTACTTGCCGAGGTATATGATCAGAATCGCGAAAAAATAAAGGCTAAAGTTGTAAGGGAAACCTCGAATGACCCATTAGGGTCAAACTGATGAACTGCTTTTTATTCTCTAAGCCAGCCTGTATAGAAAACCAGTTTGGAAATCTGCTTTTTTCTTCTCGCGAAATCCTATACGAGTCCTGAAACTCGGGAAGAAAAACGAAACAGAGCCCTATTATATGTATATGAAACCTAAAGTGAGAAAAAGTGTGAAGAGAAAACGTGGGGACAGATGCAATGTGGTTATAATCCAACTCTGTCATACTCACTCTGTTTATATCATTTGCAGTTGTGGGCTGACCTTATAAGAGAACTAATATTGCGATATCATTTTTTGGCCAAAGCACTTCTTATTTTCCGGAGTAATACCCCGCTTTTCCAAGCGAGAAAGGAAGCAGAACATTTTCCAAAGCTCCTAAAAAGCCCACCCTTTAAATTATTGTTGGTACACGTTGTAACTGTAAGTGCTCATGTATAGTAAAGAAACAATAGTGATCAAATTCATATAAGCTAACTTATACGGGACATTATATTTTTAGAAATTATAAGAATGGGCAACCTTGCGTTACATAAGTTATTTCGTGTATATCGTCTGCATCTCCACTTCCACTTCTTATTCTCTTCTCCAACCACTGATGATAGCTGATATTATGTAATATGTGAGAAACATAAAGCTGTCTGACTTTTTTTTACAAAGAGTTTCAAAGAACTCTCGGAGTAAATGCATACTATAAGAACTTAGAAAGGTACTATTACTTATAAATCTAAACCGCAAAATTTGTCTTGTGGCTGGCGATATATGTGAGAGCCATTTTCCCTTTTGTATTTGAAAGGCGAATAAAGTGTCTGTCCGTTTTAAGGTAATGTGCCATGAATAACTTTTTAGGCTCTGACTGTTACATTGTGGTTGTGCCAAGGAGAAAAAGTAAATGTGAGGAAAATTAAATCACGTATTTATACCTATTTTTTATAAATGCAGTCATACCAGTCGTAAAAATTTTGTGGCTTAAAGTCTATTGTGAGAAAACGTAAGCTTCAACTCCTGAATGCTTTGTCATTCTTCTAGTTTGGAGAATGATGAAAAATTACGTAGGTTAGTAAGTGTCAGATTCCTGCCATTCCTCGCCTCATTAAGTTTGCGTAAAAGTCTAGGTTTTGATAGTCAAGTCGTTTCATTCGAATGAGAATTTTACAGCTTGACTATTTCAGAAAAATAGCTGTGGATATATATTTTAAGACAATCGTAGAATGATTTTATGTTTTGAATCGACGTTTCGTCACATTTTAAGAAATCAGGAAGAAAATACTTTTCTTATTTTCTCTTACCTCTTTAGGATTTCTGATGGGTTGGGTAGCGGATGGACAGGCGACAAGAGAGGCAGCAGAGTCCACTACACCGTCTTTCACAACATAATGGATAAGGTCCTGAAATTAAAAACAATTTTAGGATTTCACGTCAATAAGGTCAACACTTATAATTATTTTCACTTACCATGGCTCTTCTCATCTGGCAAAAGACTGTATCACGGTTTTCCCTTGCAGATATGCTTTCGGGATGTCTTAAACAAGTCTGCACATTTCATAAAGAACAAAACGAAATCTTATAATTCACGACATGTAATCAAATTAACCACTATGTACTAGAGCATTAGAAGGATTTATCAGTCTCCTCAATTTCGTACTATCTAACTTTCATGAAATTCCTTATTCTCTCTCCAGAACTAGTCTCTGGCTAGCAGCGAACCACAATTAAGGGGAAAGCACTCAAGTAGATCTAGTGCACCACCCCTTTCTTTTTCTATGCCCAAGAAGGAGAACAAATTCTTTTAAATTTGAAATGTCATAAGTCACATTCGCTCAATATTACCCTAAAAGGAAGTCATTTTGTGGGATGTTCCACTCTCTCGAAATTGAGGAGTCTGTGATTTTTGAACCGCGTCTGGTTAAACCATCATCACATATAAAATCCTTCACTAGCATTCCACATATAATATGGTAGCTGTCAACCCTATGCTTCCGAATAAAACGAAATGAGAAAGCGCCGAGTTGTCTTTCATGCTCCTTTGATTTCTGTCATTTCACTTTCCCTTCCAATATTGTTGTAATTGCCTTTCTTTTTTAAGACCAAAGTGAAAGTAGTGTCTGTAGAAATATAATACTTCATATCAAATCAGACTATAGTATATAAGAGACAAAAGTAAATGGATATTTTTAAATCCTGTGATCCCCTCCTCTGAACTGAATACTCAACTCAAGAGCTGCTCCCAACTACCTTCACATTTTTATATGCAAAATGTACATGGCTTAAATGTGTTTTGAAATAAAAGAGGATGCAAGTATAAAACTTTATTGTCAGTCTGACGAGCATCATGAAGAAAGGAAAGCTCCATCACGAAAAAACTTTTTTTTATTCTGTCCCTGTTGTAATTGTATTTTTGAAGAAGCTTCTCTGTCTCGTATCGAGAGACTTGTCCCATTTTCTCCATGAGCAAAGGAAAACGTAAAATCCTCTAACCCCTATATTACTTCCTTCCTTGGAAAGAAGACAACATTTTGTTTCCCGTTGTACGAAATGAATCACATTTTATAGGAGTAAACGGACCGAGTACTTAGAAAATGTCCAGGGCATTGTAGGCATTCTCTTTTTTCACATGACCTATTGTGGATTTTTTTTTGTAAATAGGAAACTGCGTGGGTTTCACATAACACAATGGGTTTCATACCTCGAAAATGTATGTTTCTTAAATCACGTAGTCTATCCAAGTAAGAGAGGTTGGATGAGCAAAATCAGTATCTTCTCATCTCACTTGTGTCATAAAATCTCGTAGAATTCAAAGGAATACAAGAGGTTTTCACTTTCACCACTGCTTTCTCCAAACTTCATCTCGCATTGAGGAAAGCGAGGATGTTTGAAGTGAAGGTGATGATTCCCGTGGACAAACACAAGTCATTTTAAGAGCAAAAAGATTATTTGGAAATGTAAAGAGAAAGCAATAGCATTATTACTATTTTCTCAGATTCGGAAACAATCAATACTTTTTTCCAATAGTAGAAAAATGCTGTAATGTAAGGAGTTTTGTTTGATGTGGGTCAAATATTGCTTCTCAGACAAGGCAGATGAGGGTTCAGTTGGGAGAAAGTATTCTGATAGTTTATTGAGCTCTCATGCCAATCTCATGTTGGAAAACACGTCATTTTCAAAAACAAGTTGGGAAGGGCACGCCATTTGTACTTCATCCTCACCCTTTTCATACTTTATGAAGACCAAGAGGAAGATGAATGCGCAATCTTATAATACATGAGATAAGATACAAGGGAAATAGAAAGGTATGTGAAAGTTATAAAAAATTCACGATATAATGGGAGGACACCGTACTTATCTCTGATAGAAGTTGATGGGAACGAACATCTATAAAATATCATAGTGACAAGGAGAAAGGCAAGTTTTCCTGAAACTTCAGTTATCATTATTGGATAGAGGTTGACATGTTAAGACGGGAAATGTAATGTTGTTTTCTATATTATTAGCTTAGGCTTTATAGACGCAATAACATTCTCCAATATTTAGGAGTTCCCAAGAATTCTTCAAAATTAATCTTACTTGTCAGGGAAAAGGGATAAGGAAGGCACACGTGCAAGGAAGAAAGAGAGGCAACTTTAATCTCTTCCCAACTTCAATGGCCTTCCTGTGAACATAAACAAGTGGGAGGTTCAACCATATTAAGTTCAAGCGGATTTGAATCCATTCTCTCCTCTTAACCTTCTTACTTTCTCCTTAAAAGATTACAAAATGTATCCCAATCTCCAGGAAACTGTCATATTCCTATTGTGAGATATGCCAAAGGCCTGTAAGTGTGATCGACAGGCCAGGACAAAGGCAAACTTTCCTGTTATAACAAATCTCTCCCCTGAGGATTTATACATTTTTTCATTAGAAATCGTAACAAACAGGAGACTTTGTCGTTTGATTAATCGTATTAGAGAAATAAGTGCAATAGCATGCAAAGTTAATTCTTGCAAGTTCTATAGCGCTCGATTTTATACGGAAATAAATCTAGTATTTAAATTGCTACTCGGATTTGGATTAAACAGTGCTAGAATGGTTTCCTTTTCCTCTTTGCTTAATCAACTAAATCCATGTCATTAGATCTGATTTGTGCAAAAGCGCTTTCGCGAAAGTGCTTCATTTAAAATTCCTACTTTTCCTCTCTAAATGATTCGCATGTAATATGATTACTATTACTATTTTAGCTCTCGCAACGCTTCCGCGAACTTAATGTTGCGGAAAAAAGTTTTGCTATTACTTGTTCACATTTCTTGAAATCAACCGTCCAAAATTACCTAAATAAGTAAATGAGTGTACATTATCCGAAATGGTGTGTAAATGAAAGTGCTTAATTTTTGGAAGCAACACGAATCCCTTATGTATACATTACTCCTTTGAGAATTTCTAGAGATTTCACCATAAAGTGATCCGCAGATGGGATGGGAATATGGGAATGAGAACTAATGTAGAGAAAACCTAAAAAGTATTCAATGTGTGGGGTAGTGTGAAAAGCAGAAACTCATTACATGCTCGAGACAGCGGAAGCTTTCAACTTTCACAACAGGAAAAGAAGCAATTTGTGCTCTCCATTCTACTTCCTCCACAGAATGAGAGTAAATAGTCGCTGATGCATACACATTATATTTCCATCAAGGCCGTCTTTATATCTACTTTTTACATCAGATTCATTCATTCATTTCATGGTGACATGTCATTTCTTTTGTTTCAGCTTCAGCTTTCAAAAAGCTGAGCACAGTTAGGAGCACAGGCCCCGGTGAGTAGTTAAGCATCGGAATAAACTGCAACGAACTACTTTGTCAGCTTCTTTTTTCACATTCCTCTCACATCCAGCTAGGCAAGCACCGAGGCACCGTTGCCCTCTTTTTATAATATCAGCTCTTTCTCTCTTTCCTTAAAAGCTTTCGCAGTTGTTACCTTTTCATTTTTTCTCTCTCTGGAATCGAGTGAGTAAAAAGCAGAAACTGCGTTTTCTCTCTCTTACTCATTCCCACCCCATTTTTTATTACTTCCACTCGTTTATACACGTGCCATGTCATTAAATCCTGATGCAAAATACGCGGATATATAAGCTACATCGTTAAATTCAATTCGACGTTTAATGAATGTTGCAAAATACATAGCTTGTTTAATTTTCTATCCTAAAAAACCTAACAAAATGTTGCAAAACTTAAAAGCAGTAGCCCATGCTTATACTTTTGTCCTACGCTTGTCCTGCCAACAACACAAATCATGAGAAAGGAGCATGCACTAGCCAAAAAAGTTTGAAGGAAAAATCTTGATATGATCTTGAAACCCCTTTTGGTTTATTCCATTCGATAAGATTGGAGAGAGAAAGTCGCCTTCTTCAGAAAGATGAAACCGGATATGTTTCCAACATACATTCTCCAGTGATCATTAGAAATGCTATCCATTGCTTGGTATGACATCCGAAGGTTCTACGTAATGAAACATAAGACGACACAAACTACAAAGGGAAATGTAACGATAAAAAAGGGAAATGATATACGGTGACCATACTGACGGAAATGGTTTGTTTATCTGAGCAAAAATTCTTCCATTTTCCCCTCTCCATCATCACTTTGTATCATCCAGTTGCAGAGACTGGAAAGACTAGAGAAAGAGCTTAAGCTCTAGATGTGTTGATGACCATGATAATAATGACTATTGTGTTGTGAAATGGGATCGAAGAAACTTGACGCTTTCCTCAGTCAATATCCAAAATGACATAAACTTTTCTCTCTTCATCACCATTCCACTCGTAAAGAAAATGCCGTTCGGCTCTTTGAATTTCTCTCAGAAAGCTATGGAAGCATCAAGTAGCTGCTTGTAAATGCTTTTGTTGTATCCCGTCATAAGCTTGATTCACTTTTACATGAGAAACTTTATATTCGAAGCTTTCTCTCATCCTGAAAAAATTGTATTGTGGATGCGTTCTCTCCTTTTATTTACTTGTAAAAATACGCCTCTTTGTTCAAGCCAAGGTTTTATAGATAGTCATTTTGTTAGAGTTCTCTAGTTGGAATTGGCATTACTATTGCATCCGGTAGTGCTCACACGAGGGACACACCAGGACCACCATTTACCTCTCAGAAGGAAAGGTAAATGTATAGAAAGGCTCGTCTTTAAACATTCAATTCAGAGATGGAAAGAATGAGTCCCAGAAGCACATTAAATGGGAAAATAAAAAGGCCTTCGTGTGTACACACGGGAGCTAGAAAGTAAAGAAGGCATTCAGGGTCACAAAAATTAACTAAGAGTCAAAGTGATGAGAGTGAGAAAATCCTTTTTATTTATACTCGCTCCTTGCTCGCTTCGACACAATTTGTTTAATTGAATTTTCTCCACTTCACGTCCCCTAATCAAAGGGAGATGAGAAGGGAGGTGGAAGGAAAGTTTTCAATTTTCCATCCCAAAGACTATCCAGTCTAATATCGCAAGAAGAATGAAGATCAAAGTAGTTCAAAGTGTGAGAACCTGACAGGCTGTGGTAAAGACATTTTCATCTAGTATATGATTTGTATGCAGAATAGGTCGCACCAAAGGTAAGAATAATGTCAAAGTGAAAATAGTGAAATGCCACTTATTTGTCATGTCTGACTTGTCCTTATTTGAAAGGATGAAACAACCTGTGAAATGAATGATATGGAACTAGATAAGTCTTTAATACCAGAGAAAATAAATATTTATACTGCTTTCCATTGAAATTAGTTTTATGTAAATGTTACAAAACTCACGTCATAATATCCAGAATTTTTGACGTGATAATATGTAGCATTTTCTAAACACATTTCTCTAATTCAATTTAAAACTCGAACCGTTTGAACGGCAACAGACAATCAAATCATAACGTGTCTGTCTGCCATCCAGTATAAATGGAAAGGTAAATGAATACTGACAGAAATTGGAGAACCTCCGGTGTTTTGATGGCTATATAAAGAACTAGGAAATAGACAGATTTCCGTTGAACAAATTCCATGAAATAATAACCCACAAAACCCACTCAAATAAAATTCAATGAATCTGGCAGGATGCGATGAAGAACCATAATGGTTGGAAAAAATCAATATAACAGTAACCGGGGAAAGAGGAACCAATCTAAATGACATGTTTACGATGAACCCAGTTGAAAGTGGTATAATTCAAGTAGGAAATTTAGCATGAAAAGTAAAAGCTTGTTCTCATACCTTAGCCGATGTTAGAAGCATCATGGTGGAACGTTCAAGAACATGTCGCGCTGCACCCATTTGAGATCTCCGCCGTTCATCTTTGAGATCAGCTTGTCGGTCGCCTGTTAATTGAGCCAGTTCTACCATTTCAGTCCCAAACTGGCTGAAAGCTTTAACGAATTCTGTGAAATTCGTTACAGACTCCAGCCTCGTTAGCGTATTCACGACCTGTAACAAATTATCAACAGAATAATGGCTCACTGCTCACTACTCACCCTATTCCTAATCATAAGGGTAGGTGAGATTAATCTCATTAAGTAGAGTAAACCACGCGTTAATCAAGTTAAGCTATCAACAATTAGTAGAAATTTATGCAAACAAAATGTGTCGACTAAAATCTATAAATTTCCCCTTGAAAATACGAGAAAGCTTTCTGTTCGTACCTTATCTTTTGCAAGAAGAAGTTGTCTGACAACCACACTATCAGCTAAAAGTAGGACTCTGGTTACAGCAGCAAGGAGACAACGAGCTGCCCGGACCATCGCAGCTCGATCGGAAATAGCTCGTGGAACAAGACGACCATCAATACCCTCTCCATTATACTCACAAAGTTTCTCTATTGTTGTACCTGTTCAAAATAGAAATATTTTGTTTATAACTCAAAGAATTTAATATCTGGGCCAAGCAGATTCTTCTGAACCTGATTTGTATAAAATATACAATAATCTTACCTGCAGCCCTAGCCTCCTGACAAGCAGCGTACATTTGTGGCCGTATATCATCACTGTCATCCGCAATTGCTTCGCCAACTGTTACAAACCTCTCAACAGCAATATTGACGGATTGGCCCACACGTGAGATCGCCCGAAGAGTCCGGTCCGAACAGAAAGATCTTTCCTTGGCATTCACCAGAGTCGTTATCTGCAAAAGAGAAGAGACAGTCCATAAGTACATTTCAATCTTGGCTTATTTGATTGTTGATAGAGTGGCTAGCACACAAACTCCCTATAAACCTCATCTTGAACAGAGCCCTGATAAAATGCCTGTTTAGCTTTTAGACAAGGCTAACCAAACATGGAGAGTGAGTTGTAACTTGTAACAAGTAGTGATAGATCAAAGTCTTCCTCAACCATCAATCTGACTGACTCTCTGAGCTGGGATTTTCCTCATTTCGGTTTCCATTCATCACAATTCATCCTAGATGTAATCACACTTATCCAATCGGGTTATAAAAATATAACCGGATATCAAGACTGTTTACCAAGCCAAGAAAGGACTTAAAATTGTGGGACAAACAAGACATTTTGGCCACAAGCAAATGCCCTATAAAAGAAAAAACATCTTTGCTTTAACGCATCACTGAATTAAACCTTTTTTCAAAGTCACTAGCTATAAATAACTTTCCCGATATTAATAGGTAGGTGTGTAAACACCAATTCATACATTAAAACTTTTTCAATATGATATTTTACATAAGATATGATATTCAGAAACTATTCGAGTTACCTTGTACGGATTCTAGTTTGATAGAAAAGTTTTTGATATTACTTTGGTAGTAGAAAGCCATTCAACGAAGACTGCTCATACTGTTTACATTGCTCAAGGAAGCCACAACCTCTTCCATCAAACAAATGATTTCTCTCTGGCGAAAGCAAACTTTTAGCTAGAACATATGACAAGTGGTTACCAAACTCATATTTCAACATCAACCACTACAAAAAACGTTTTCTTGAACATCCTCTCTGGATATCATCACATCAACCTCTTTCGCCAACCCATCCGAAAAAAATTTAGAGCAAAATGTACGCGGAATGGAACACACAATTTCTTTAATGGCACTTCATTGTTGATACGGTTTTGTGATGATGCTAGTCTTGTGATTTCGTAATATCTTAAAAACTTTCTCTTTGCTAGAAAGGGAGAAAGCAGAGAGAAAGCCATGACATACTTGAGCAATAGTAGATTAAAGAGAATTGTTTTAACATGGGAGTCACTCCTGTCATCTGTCTTCTCCTTATCTTTCTATTCACTTATTTCATTTTAAAAAATGAAATTCATCCACAGCAGAGGAAGAAAAGGTTGTTCGCATCAACGTAAAGGAAATGGGTGTATTATGTTGCAGGACATAAATAGAAATGGGCCACTTTACTATCTAAATAAGTCTGTAATACACTAAAACGATAATGAGAGTTGTGAGCACGCTCTATAAACTCTGAGTTCACATAACTCTCCCTAGTACTATAAGAGAAAGCCGCGGGTGATCTTAAGATAGTCCACTTTCTCCTTATCTATAGGAGAGAGGAGTTACGTAAACCCTTAAAACAAATTGTTGTGAAGACAATAAGAAAAAATAAAGTTTCATTCTGGTGGAATGCATGATCTTATGAATAATAGCAGAGATAGAAAAGTGAAATAGGAGGGAGCAGGGTCCTCTTTTTCAGATGTCAATGGTGGCGTCTTCATAACAAGGAAAACAAACTGGAGATCATACAATACATGCTGGGCTCAAGTGGCGTTTTTTGTCTGTCAGACTGAGTGGAGAGGTATTTCTTGTTGTATTCTTGAACGTACGTGTGTTATCCCTCTTCTGTCTCTGAGAATTGTCTGCGATGATGATGAAACGGCAGGGAAACGCTTTATCAACTTCTTATTAGTTGTGAGAAAGCATTTCTCATTCACTCTACTCATCCGTGAGGTAAGTAAACTTTCATGTGTTTTATATATTGAAGGGTGAAATGGAGAAAGCACTCTTTTGAGATGGACAGACAAGACAGTGGCAACCTTTTACACAGAACAGAAATCTCCAGTCAAGTAAAATAATGATTTCCACATAACTCCATAAAAAGTTTTCAATAAATATTTTATCATAGCTATTTTATATCAATATAAACGGAGCTATAAAAAAGAAAAGAAGTAAAGTGCTTCATATAAATTTTAGTAGAGTTGGGGCATAAGGAGCCTGACATCTGACAGTGCAAATTTCTTACAAGATATCAGTAGACGTGAGATCAGAAACAATGCTTTTAGTGGTCGCAAATAATATATTACCTCGCAATAAAACGATACAGTTTTAAGTTTTAAAATGACATTTAAAATTAAATTTTACGTAACAAACTCGACACATCTGCACGTTTGGAAATTTAAAAGAGCAAACGTTTCGGCATTTGGGAAATGGATATTGATTATTGCAGCTATTAGACTGATTTGCAAAAGCCACAAGCGGCAGCATTCATTACATTTGAAATAGCTTCCGTCTCATTCACGTTGAACAATATTTTTACAGTAATATTAATTACTAATGTTTGGTTTGGTAATTTCCTTTCCATCCTTCCACACAGGAAGAGAAAGTTATTCTCTAAAACCCATCCCATCTCTAAATTTCTATCACCTTCACATTCATCCCGAAAAATGATTCACTTCAACAGGTTACACTCATATAATATATTATATTGAAAATAAAGTGATTACTTTTCCAAAAATAATGAACACCTTATCTCTTTAATTGCAATTTTTGGCTCAAGTTCAGCCAATGTGGAAATGAGCTATTTTATCTCGTGTATACAATACGTTCAAATCTCAAGAAAGCTCCCATAAAATTCTCCTAACGTGGGGAATGATGTATACTGTTGGATTCGGGCCAAATTACTTTTGCTCCATATACGACTGTCCTTGTGTGGTTAGAGACCTGCTCAATTTCCTCACATAATCCTCGTAGCTTTTGCACTATAAGCTAGATTTATAATCATCAATTTCCCACAGCTTCAATCAAGACAGGCCTTATTTTATGGTGGAACAATTGTTTTATAAACTTGTAAATATTTTATTTCCCAACCGCACCCGAGTCAACTTTGCTATTCAGAACAAGTTAGAATAAAAGCAAAATGTTTAGAGTGTCTGATGTCTACATTTTGTAAGCATGACTGTTAACTTTTTGCAAAAAATATTAACTAAGTTTAATAATTGCCTCTGAGATCAAACCATAAACATGGATAATAAATTGCAGAAGCTTGCCAAGTTCATAAGTTACCTTCGTCGCTATCAGAACATCACACTGCTTACTTGCTTTATTCACAAATAAGCGCTGCTCTACATCCATATTCCTAACTAAAATTAATATCTCTCTATATCTCCTTACCAGATGTAATCTTGAAAAGTTTTCAGGTAAAACGCGAGATTTATGGAGTTCATTTAAAGATTCGTTAAATTAGATTAAGAACCATTTGTCACTAGTCGTTGCACCGTGAACGAAAAACGGGGCAAGTCTTACAAACTGATATGTAATAACATCCCAGGTAAAACCTTCATCTCCATCCAGATGGAAATCAGAGAGCTGAGAAGATCGAGATGAGAAAGTACACAAGCGGGCTACCATCTCCAAAACTTTCTTTTCTCATTCGTGACTCGTGAATACTAATAGTAAAGCACTCTACTTTTTCCCATTACGAGAAAGAGAAATTATTCTCCGCTTATAAGATAAGAGAAAAAGTGGGGCAGAGATTCGTGGAGAAAGCTCTTGTTTCTCGGAGTATTTGCCACATTGAAAAGAGAAAGGTCAACTTTTCCCAGACTAAATTATGGCATGGCTGAAGGCTCACAAGCATTAATCACGACCTTGCTTTAAATAAGGTAAAATGTAATGACATGAATGAACTGATATTCATTATATCATTTTAAAAAAGCGCACCTCCGCTTCCAAATGATGGATAAAGCTATTAAGTTTCGAGAGGGCAGATGATCCTATTAAACTTTTCCGTTGTTTCTCGCCGTTTCAATCGGTAAAATATGGTCTCGTTACACAATCCCATTTTATTTCGCGACCGCTGCTTCCCCACACACAACCACTGAATGTGAATCCATTCCAGATGGTTGGATCGTCTACGACAGATTTCGTTATGTTGATTATGGCGCAGTGCACACTCGGCTGGAATAAATTGTAGGGAGTTGTGCTGTGCTATTTCTAGCAGGGCCTTCTGTTACCTTGTA
>JAHZMU010002616.1:0-18425 GCA_027743725.1 Rambutsinella grinnellia | reverse complement strand
AGCCACTGCCACGACTTTAATTTGGATTCTTTTTGCAAAACATCAGCTGCCGGTATACATTATACAAAAAAAAACGAGAGAGAAAAGACTCTGCATGCATCGCATCATTATAACATTTTTCACTTGTCGGATCGGCGGAGCACATTTTTGTAGAGACTATGCAAGGAAAGAGTAAAAATGAAAGAGCTTCTCCTTTTATGCTCCATGCTTTGTCATTTGCTTCTGCTTGGTTTTCCCAGATTGTGATTTTAGTAAATAAAACGCTAATATTATACAAGCCTCATACAAATCTTAGCCAAATTTATTCGCAAAAACAGTTAAAAATATTTTATTCCAGAAATAAAATAGATTATAAATAATTTAATAAAGTATACAACAATTTTAATTATTTCCTCAGCTTTCTTCAAATCCCACTTGATGTTTATCTTTATGCACAGTTCTTAAATGTTTTTGTAAGCGGTTATTCAAAGTCGCCGAGAAGTGGCAATAATGGCATTTAAATTTCCTCGGCCCATGGGCGATCCGCAAATGCAGCTTTAGAATCTGGACAGAGTTGCACTGCTTATTACAAATATTACACTCGAAACTTTCGTCAGTTTTATGAATCCGTTCAATGTGAATCTTCAAGCTTGATTTACGTCTTGTTGTGTATCCACAATCTGCACAAACAAGTTTCTCTCTTTGGTGGACCTTACTTATATGATCTACAACCAATTTTACACTTTTAAATGTGTTTTGACAATATTTGCACTCCATCACAATCTCTCCATCTTCTACTTTCTCTGAATATTTTAGAATTTTTGGCTTCGGTGGAGGCTTAAAGTCCGGATGGTCCAATCTATAATGGTCGTTAAGGTCAGATGGACTGGAATAGTTTTTATTACAGCCTTCCACTTGACAATATTGCCTTTCTTTTTTGTGAACGGACGCAACATGTCTCTTGAGTCCGAACGAGCCTCTAAACGTTTTGTGACAAATGTCGCAGAAAAACTCCTTTGGCAAGTGACTGCGCTCATGCCACTTTAAAGTTTGAGCGGTTGGGAAAGTCTTTTCGCACAATTTGCAAGGA
This sequence comes from Rambutsinella grinnellia, assembly GCA_027743725.1. Lineage (NCBI taxonomy): Eukaryota > Metazoa > Arthropoda > Collembola > Entomobryomorpha > Entomobryidae > Rambutsinella > Rambutsinella grinnellia. The sequence goes on along the minus strand of JAHZMU010002616.1, from coordinate 17,356 downwards.
AACGGATTTGGAATAGATGGGATTGGTTCGTGAGGCTTTAGTTGGTGGAGCCTAAGCTTGATAGGGGACACGAAAGTCTTTCCGCACAAGTCGCACTGGTGTCGTATAATGCGGTGGACGGCATTCCAGTGCAAGGCCAAAATATGTTTGTTGTCGAACAATTCGGAACACTTTCGGCATTTTGATTTCCTATTGGATTGATTGCTATTTTTTGCTTTTGATGTCTTCACAGTTTTTCCTTCAAATTTAATGTCTTCATGATTAACTGGAGTTGCAGGAGTGCGGCTTTCATCTTCATCCCAATGCAACCAATCATCTAAACAATCTGACGTTGGAGGTTGACGCTGCTTTTTACTACGCTTGGTTCTTCTCTCACGTTTTTGCAAAGCAATTTTCCGTTTCTTCCGACCCCTTCGGTTTAAAACGGGAATTGGGCTACTCTCCTTCTTAATTCTGGAAATGTCCAGCCGTTCCAAGACAATTTGTGGTCGACTTCCCATTTGTTCTGAGCCTATTTGCAATTGGAAAAGCATTAGATTGACTTCAATTTTTACAATTATGCGAGTATTTTTTAAATTTATTTCTTACATTTTTTCACAACCATTTCTCTTACAGAATTCCCTGATTTTAACTGATTCGTAGCTAAAATTTCTCCTCTTATAAAATCCAACAAGTAATCCATTTCCAGTCTAACTTTCTCCAAAACTCTACAAAGTTCCACAAACTTTGTCAAACTTTCCCCACATTTTCCACAAACGAATGCCTCTTTTATTCCATTGATTTTTAAATAATTAAAAAAGAAATTTAGTGAATTGAACTGCTCTTCATTAATTTCTAAAACTTGTTGGAGGCAAATGAAACAAGAGCCTCTATAACCCAAGTAATTTTCTTCGATTAAATCTTCTACTTCTACTTTGATTGTGTCCATTTTGTAAGAAATTGACAATTGTAAGAAAAAAACAAGAAAATTTGATTGTTTTGCAAAACATCAGCTGCCGCTGACAGAAGTCGAGAAACGAGAATAAAAAAGAACGTGTAGAAATAGAGAAAAAGGCATGCTCTGCTCCAACTAGTGAATAAACTAGCATCGTATCGCATCAAGTTTTGGATCGGTTGTCCATCGTCTGTGCACATTTTTCTCTCGTCTGTGCAAGGAAAATGTAAAATTGAAAGAGCTTCCCCTTTTATGCCATGCTTTTTTCTCCCTCTTTGTTCATTTGGTTCGCTTACATGAAAATGAAAAACTTTTTTAAAACAGGCCACTTTTTATTTTTACATTAACAACAAACGCATCCTCTTCCTAATTTTATTATTATCCTCCAGCTCCTCCAAAAATTTCCTTAGTGCAGCCACGACCACCCCACCTATTATAATTACTCCACCAATCCCGCTATAAATATCGGGCACAACTCCAAGTATTATAAATTGCCAAATGTATGCAAAAACAATGTCGCAAGTCCTAACTAGCGCTACCATCCCAGCCTTCTCATATTTAAATGCTAACGTCATGAATAGCTGCCCTAAGAAAGTTAGCAATGCTTGTGCTAAAGCCAAAATCAGATCTCTATCATTTTCAGGAAGTTGAAAGTTGTTAATGGTAGCACTCATGGCTAAGCTTTGGACTGTTCCCCATAAGCCGTAAGCTAAAGTCATCACGGCAAAATGCGTTTGACGAAGGTGGCGGAGGAGAAGGAAGGCGAAGCCGGAGCAAATCATACATCCGAGGGCAAGAGCCGTCCCAATCTAATCAAAACGTAGGTATTAGTCCAAAAGTATTTAATACTATTTTATTTTATTTTCTACCAAAGTTTCTCTATCAAATCCAACAGCTCCAGTTAACATCGGGGGCCTTGCAATAATCCCGACCCCGACCAAAGTCACTATTCCACACAAAACGGGGATAAACCCCGACTTTTCTCCGAGGAGAAGAGCCGCTGCCAAAGAAACAAAGACGGGAGTTGTCGAAGCAATAACGGAGCTATCCGCCACATTTATAAATTGGATAGAATAGTAAAGGAGGATTAGTCCGCTTGCTCCTGTCGCGCAACGAAGCTGGAAAAATACGCAAATTTTAACTTTTTATGACCAACCTCATAAATATAAAATGCTTTCTTACAATTATAAATAATAGGGTCCTTAAACTTGTCTTTGTGAATGGAAATATTGTTTTAAAAACCCTTTCTTTTTTCCCCACTCGATAATAAAATACAATTAAAAGTGATGGTAACAAGACACCTTGGAACCTCCATAATGTGACTGTATAAGGATGATAGTTTGGAAGTAACTTGACTAGTAACAGGGCTAGTTCCAAGGTCAAACTTGAGAAAAGCGCAAATAATATTCCAATAAAACGCTTCCAATTTGGCTCTGCTTTTGATTTTATCTCTGATTCATTTCCAGTCTCGTTAACACCCTCGTTTCCATTTTCCATTGAAGTATCAATCCTCTTATTTGACTTTGGCAAGTCCACCAATTCAACTTTCACGTCTTGGATTATAAGGTTAAGGTGAATCTTGGCATTGCCCGCAACAATTGGCAGATATACTGTATGTTTTGGGTTATCATTTTCGCCACTGTTTGGAATTGATGGAACAGGAAGCGAAGAGGAACGCAGTTTTGCCGGGATCTTCGGTGATTCAATCTCCATTGCAGATACTTGCAGTTACATTTTATTTTCAATATTCATTTGAACACTTAGATTTTAGCTAAAGATCTGTATTTAATTCAAACAAAGTTATTTTATTTCGTGTGTTCCTTGTTCGTGCTAACTTGATACAATGTTTAATAAGAGATACGAAGTATGGTAAATGCGCTTTATAACTTTAGCTCTAGTTCATGGTCATTTGTCAAAGTTTACTTAATATTAACTGCGTGCAAAAAATATTAAATGTATGAGTGCAAACTAGTTGTGTCGCATGTCATAACTTATGCCTTTTTCTCTTTAAAGTTTGGCTCATGCAATCCTAATTCCCAACAAATACAGTTCCTAAATATTAATTAAGCTTAGCAGATGTCCAATCCGGATTAGAAACCTTTCATTAAAAATTAAATCAGATAATTCTCAGTCATAAAAATTGATTTAATCATCCAGTATTAGAAAATCTGACCATTTAATTTTACTGTACGGATATAGTAAGTTTGAAACTGTACGTCTTTCCGACATTCTGGCACAGTGCAAGAATAATATAAATATTTTTTACAATATCGCACACAATGTCCCAGACAAAATATTATCTCATGCACTTGTCTAAAGAACATACAAAGAGCATGGTCATGGTCATACACAATTGATTCAAACCGTTTGATTCAAACGTCCTTTTGCGTGCATCATGAAAAATGCCTAAACTGAATTTGGTTCAAGTAAAGATTCACTGATCCGCTATCGTGATATTAAAATTCATACCAAGTAATTTTCTACCTAATCCATCCGCCTACATTTTCTACAATTGAATATAATGCTGTTCACCTTAAATAAGCTGACAGCTCAACAAAGTTGCACAAATTATATTGACAAGTTAATCCCCAAAACTATTGTTTTACTTAATTTTAATCTCATCTTTTAAAACCGTTTCATGTCTTGTTTGATTGATTGGTGATATCTATTGAGCATGGCCATGGCTAAACCCAAATCATTTAATTATGCTTACGCACACGTGGATCATTTACGAGAAGCTGGTATGAAAGATAAAATATTTTATGGATTTAAACTGAACACTTACACTCTGAATCTCAGAGTCAGAAGCAGTTAGAATGGAAGCCCAGCCTTTAAATACTCCACCAACCGGGACCTTTGCCCGATTCCTTTGGAGAATCCGTCCAATATGGCATATAATAGTAGGAGTTCTCCTCCCCCTAATCCTCCTACCATTAGTCTTCTTGGATAAAGAAGATGACACTTTCGAAGTAATCGAAGGAGATCAAATAATTCTAAAGAAGTCAACAGTAAGCCCAATCATATAACTTGATTCAGAGCAAAAATAATATTTTTTTAAGAAATTCAGGGCCGCCTACGCCATCATAATTGTTGCCGTCTACTGGATGTTAGAAGTGATGCCTTTGGCCATTACTTCAATCCTTCCAATTGTTCTCTTCCCCTTCTTAGGAATACTTGATACGGGAGAAGTCTCTCCAAAATACTTAAGCGAGACAAACGCCCTCCTTCTTGGCGAGCTCGTTTTGAACGTCGCCGTAGAATATTCCAATTTGCACAAAAGAATTGCTCTAAAAGCAATGATTTTAGTTGGATCAACTCCAGTTAGGCTTCTCTTCGGGGTTATGTGTACCTCAGCCTTTTTATCAATGTGGATGTCAAGTAAGTTAAATATTTCTAACAATTTGTTAAAAATTAAAAGGATTAATTCAATTTAGACACGGCATCAACCGCCATGATGCTACCCACGTTAATCGCAGTTTTGGACCAGCTTGCTCCAGTCTCCTCCAACAATGATACAAAGCGGTGGAGAGACTTGCGCAAAATGTTCATGTTTGGAGTAGCCTACTCCTCAAACATAGGCGGGACTACAACAATAACAGGGACTGGGCCAAACCTCGTTTTCCAATCATTAATTAAAGACTTCGAGTCAAGTTCCGGCCTCGACACAAAAATGAACTTTGCGACATGGATGGCTCTCCATTTTCCAGCTACAGTGCTTAATATTTTAGTGACATTTTTATATTTGGTTTTTACCTTCCACGGCTTTCCTCCAATAAAAGAATGGCCATGCTTTAAAAAGGAAAAATCTTCTGAAGAAGCTGAATCAGAAGAGGAGGATAAGCGGAGAGTTAAAGAGGCGGAGAAAATGCTCAAAGTTGAATACGAAAAATTGGGAAAGATGAGCTTTCATGAGATATCTGTCTTGTTAATATTTACGTTGGTTGCGCTGGGATGGATATTTAGGTAAAGTTAGAATTAATTTAGTTGAAAGAAAAAGCTCATTTTTTATTTGAAAGGGAGCCCAAATTTATGGACGGGTGGAATGATTTTATGGAAGCTGATATTGGAGATGGGACCGTAGCCATTTTGGGAGTTGTCGCTTTATTTTTGATTCCAAAAGATTTGACATTTTTTACGGGAGGTAAGCTTGGGAAAGGCAGATAGCTTTTAGATTTATTCCATTTTTATTTTTATTTCCAGTTCCTAGAAAGGGACAACCCTATCAAGCTTTACTAGACTGGAAATTCGCTCAAAGCAATCTGTCCTGGGGCGTTATTCTCCTTCTCGGTGGAGGCTTTGCATTATCAGAAGGCGCTGAGAGATCCGGTCTCTCTTATTGGATTGGGGAGCAACTTAGAACTTTAGACCATCTACCTCGCCCCCTTTTCCTCCTCCTTGTTATGATTGTTACAGCGGCTGTTACAGAGCTTTGTAGCAATGTAGCCACTGCTAATATTATCCTACCAATTTTATTGACCGTTTCGAGAACGCTTAAGATTCATCCGCTGTATTTGACATTACCGGCGACAATTTCATGCTCGTTTGCTTTCATGGTAAGGGTAATGAATGGCATAGTTTTGAACAATTATGTAACTTGTATTTGGAATTAAAGCTACCTGTGGCAACCCCACCAAACGCAATAGTATTTACGGAAGGAAGCTTAAAGACAATGGATATGGTGAAGACCGGAGCCTTCCTAAATATTAGCTGTATTGCCGTATATTTTCTAGTGCAAATTTCATTGGGAGAATCATTATTCAATTATTCTGATTGGGATTATAAAAAGTAATAATAAAATTTAAAGCTAAAAACAATGCGAGTTTCTACGGCTTTATTATTGGGGAAGAGGTGCAGGTTTTACTCAACAGTTCAACACGTCACACAATTTATTCATTTAGGTTGCGATAAACAAGTGCATAGAAACAAGAATGCTTTCTGCTTATGTAATCCAAAAGTGTTTTAAGTAAAATAATATTTTATGTGCATTTGCCAGGCAGTCAGAGCAAAACAGAGAAAGAGGGAAATAATTTTGAGCTCACTTCTAACTTCACTAATCTTTTTATGTGTATTCTAAAAGCACACAAAATGTAAAAATTAAAAAATAAATCAATTTTAAGCTTTAATATTTTTAAACCATGTCAATTTCATTAAACTTTAAATAATGGCTTACTGTCTAATATGCTATAAGAATTGTGATAATCCTGCTAAAATTTACAATGAAATTAAGGCTGAAGTTAAAAGTGATATGAAAAGATTCCTAAAGCTGTTAGAAAGATACATAAATGGAGGAAAAGATGAGGGATGTTCCTCCACAAGATTTCCAAAGAAAGTGGAAAAGGTCGTGGAAGCAGGAATTGTGTCCTGTAAAAATTGCCACAGCCTAATGGAGGAATTTTGTGACATTTATTATATCCTGGAGGAAACTGAAATGATTTTGAATTGGAAACTGAAATATTTTACGGAAATAATGGAAGGTGCTGCAAGTAATAACTTGCTAAAATGTCTAAAAGTTCTTGAGGATTTCGGAACGGGGGTGGACCGGGTTGCTGAGGTTATAGAGTGGAGGCGAATGACTGTAACAAAATGTATGTTTTAATATTAAATGTACTTCATTGCAAACTCCACATGAGATAAAAATTCTGTTTAATTTCAGGCAAAAAGAAAATCCGGAGTTCATTCCCGAAGCTGATACTCAAGCGGAGTTTTATGGCGACTTGTCTGGAAATGTCGACACCACATAATGACTCGGATGAATCCTTGGGAATGGGACTAAAACCTTTAGATAACATTAATGAATTCCTTGATGAAAATTGTGATAATGATGGCAGTTTAATTGACTTATTTGAAGCCACTGACACAGCCAATATAAAAAATGAACTTGCTTATCCATCCCATGAAGAAATTTATGCTGATGACCCAGCACAGCCTCTGCATGACGAGTCAAATTTTAGTGACAATAATCTTGAAAATATCATTCCAACTGATGACGAGAATTCCATTAAAACAGCGACACCAACAATTGAAGAAGATTTAAATTTAGTCAATTCAAGTCCAGTCATTAGCGCTAAAGAAACGGAAGTTTTTGCCCCTCGTACACTCAGAAGTATTCAGGCATGTCCAAAATGCTCCAAAACATTCTCAACCACAGAAAAATTACAACCTCATCTAACAACCCATTTAAATGATGAGGAAATTTCACAAGACAATGAAATAATTGACAACGTTAAGGAGAAAGACTGCAACGAATACAACCCTGATGATCTTTCAACAGACGAGTCAGAATCAAGTAGTAGCTCAAGTGAAAGTGAGAATGATTTTGAAAACAGTAATACATCTCTGGTTGATAAATTGCGTAGAAAGTACGAAGATGACTCTGATATTCTAAAGTTCATTTCGCTCCCATGTGAAATAGAAGGGTGCACTGAAATCCTCCTTAATTCAAAAGACTTTGAAGATCACAAAGGACATCATGGAACTTTCTCTTGCTCTCTTTGCCCTACTCCATTCACCAACGCTCCAGATCTTGCCCTTCATGAATTATCTGAGCATTGCAACGGAACGAAAAAGTGCTTTCGAGAAGGATGTGATTTTATAGGAAGGAAGAACAATCACTACATCTATCACGTACTGGTTTGCCACTTAAATCTAAAACTTACCACGAAGAGTAGGAAATTCAATTGCAAAATTTGCAAGAATGGATTCCAACGAATTTATCAATTACGACGTCATTTCCCCTTATGCCGAATTGCCAATAATTCAACCAATCCCAGAGACTTCAACCAATCACACTTGAACCGATTTAATGAGCTAAGAAATATTAAAAAGGAAACGGAGGAAGCCGTGCCACCGACTAATACTTATGTTAGTAAGTCGAGTCAAAATAAGCTACGCAGAAAGTATAAAGCAGACTCCGAAATTGTCAAATTTCGCACGCTCCCATGCCAAATAAATGGGTGTAGTAAAATCCTCGCTAGTTCAGAAGACCTCGAGGATCACAAAGGCCATCATGGAACTTTTCCTTGTGCTCTTTGTCCAGCTTCATTTTCCTACGCTCCAGATCTTGCAAGTCATGAATTATCTAATCATTGCAAAGAGAGGAAAGACTGCCCACGGGAAGCATGCGATTATAGAGCCCAGAGTGAAAACTACTACATCCATCACGTTTTAGTTTCTCATTTAGACTTGAAATTGTCCCAAGAAGGGAGAAGATTTACGTGCAAAATTTGTAAGACAGGATTTGTGCAAATGGAATTATTAAGACTTCATTTCATAAAATGTCGGATTCTCGAGTCCAGAGTAAAATGTGATGTTGCAGGATGTACTAGAACCTTTATAAGTACAAGTCGCTTGTATTTGCACAAGAAAGTAATGCATTTCACCGGGACCCAACCTGTTTGTCCAATCTGTAATCGGATATTTAAAAACAGAAACTACCTTGATATTCACATCAGAAAGTCGCATCAGAAAGACTTAACAATTCCATGTGTTGTAAAAGGTTGCAAGAAAAAGTTCATCTCAGATAACGGCCTTGATACTCACGTGCTTTCTCAGCATAAGAATGAAAGGGATAAGATAACCAAATTATGTCCTCATTGCGGAAAAACATTTGTGGGTACTTACCGATTCCAAATGCATTTGAAAAGTCATGAAAGACCTAAAACTAAACGTTACATTTGTGAAACGTGTGGAAAAGGATTTAAGCAAAAGAAACCATTATATGTACATAAACTTTGCCATTCTGGACCGGAGAGTTGGCAATATCAGTGTGAAATTTGTGCAAAAAAGTGCATGACTAAGCAAAAGTTAGAGGAACATAAGAGGACGCATGGAAATGAGAAGCCCTTCGTTTGCGACGTTTGTGGGGCGAAGTATGCGCACAGACATAATCTAAGGATTCATGTAAACAACAAACATAGTAGCGTGGCTCAGGATATAGCCAGGCCTTTTGATAAGAGCAATCTGACTTCAAGAAAGGGAGTGAAACGAAAGAAAATAGAGATGGACGAGGAAGCTGAAGATACTTCAAGTAGTTCTGACTCAGACTCTTAAATTTGAATTATATCAAATTAATATTTTAATTAAGTTACTTATTAAGTAATCATGATACATTTATTTAATGACACAGGCAGCTATACGCTTAACACTTTACTTTACGCTGTAAATACGCTTAACTAATTTTGCTTAAAAGACTTCGTTCCAAGTTATAATCATGGCGTATTTTAAATAAATTACAATATATTTTTATTTATTAATAAATTTGAAATGAATTGTATAAATTATTGTCCATATGCTATTTTCATTCGATATTCATTTTGTTCAAGTAAGAATCATTCTTAAGAAAAAACAATGCTTCTGAAAGGCAGTCGAGGGGAACCAAAGAGGGAAAAATCTTTTGAGCTGAACCTTTTGCATGCCCATTCATGCCAATGTGAATAATACACACGTGCATTCTACAAACACATTTTTTATACAAACAAACAATTTTGAAAACTTTTGGTATTTTTGAATAACGTTTATTAGTTTTTTTAAAATAATGCCTTGTTGCATAATATGTTATAAAAATTGTAATAGTCCAGCTCAGATTTACAGTGAAACTAAGGCTGATGTTAAAAGTTATATAAAAAGCTTCTTAAGTATATTAGAAAGATATATAAACGGAGGAAAAGATGAGGCCGGCTCCTCCACAAGATTTCCAAATGAAATGGACAAGGTCATTGAAGGAGGAATTGTGTCTTGCCAGAATTGTTATAACCTACTGGAGGACTTTCGTGACATTTATTATGTCATGGAGGAAGCGGAAATGATTTTAAATTGGAAAATGAAATGTCTTGTGGGGATTATAGAATCTGGAGATTTGGAAAGTGGAGTGGAAGAGCCTGCAAAGGATGTTATGGATTGGAGGCGAATGATTGCTACAAAATGTATTTATTTATATATAATTTAAAAGTGAGTTTTTAAATTGTAAATGAGCTGATTTTTTTAAATGCTTAATCTTAGGCAACAAGAAAATTCAGAGTTCATTCCCGAAGCTGATACTCAAACGGAGTTTTTTGGGCGTGAATTGTCCTGAAATGCCGCCGAAACGAAAGGATAATAATGACAATTTAATGGAACATATGGGGGCTTGGACAGAACCACCGTTAAACTTACAAAACACAGGAGATGAAAAAAATGTATTAAATTAGTTAATAAACTTTATAAAATGTAAAATCCGTTTTAATTAAATTTAATAATTGATATAGAGACAAAATAAGACTACAGGCGAAGAGTCGCCTCAAACTACGGATATGAATGAGGACACTCCAACCCCAACATTTACCGCAAATGATGATAAGATTGTAAGTAAAGATGCATCTTCGGACGCTAGTAGCATTTTCCGTCCAATCTTTAACCGAAAACATCACCCGTCACAAGTTCCATCTAACACAACCACTATATGCAACCCTTTTAAAATCACCTCATTCGTCAAGTACCCTCCAAATTACAAAAAAGATGGGAAGAGATGGAAATGCGACAAAGAGAAATGCCATTTCGCCACAAATAATCATACGGACTATTCCATTCATCAACTTCGACACGACAAAATTAAAAATGTCTCATGCAAAATATGCAATATGTAAGCTATTCGTATTTTAACAATGCATTTAATATTTTAATTTAATAATCTAAAGCTTTTTATTTATATAGGAAGTTTATCCAGCAATCTACATTAAACCGGCATGTTAGGGAGACTCATCACAAAATAAAATTATTTAAGTGTATATTTTGTGCCAAGCCTTTCCGCCGTGCATCTCATACAAAAAAAACATGAAAATGTTTGTAAAACGAAAAAAATACTTGCAAAAACTAAACAAGCGAGTGTCGCTTATATGCTTAATAAATCATAATTTTTTAATGCAAATAATAATTTATTAAAATACGTGGCTTATCTAAATTATATTCGAAATAAATCATTTCCTTCGTATCAAAATTATTAATTGCGTTTGCCTCAACATATTCCATCACACATTTCATGAATTTTTAATTGAAATGCAGAGGAACAAAACTGTTCTCAACCTTTTTAACCCAAAAGTACTTTCTCCATAAAGTTTTTGACAGCCATTGAAAGCGAACCAGAGAGGGAAAATGCTTTCAAGCTGTATTCTGTTGATTCCCACTCTCGCCAATGCAATAATATAATCCAAACAGCATTCTACAAACTTTTTAAGTCAAAAGTAAAGATTTTCCGAGCTTTTAGTATTTTTAAATGTTAGTTTTAATAATAATATTATTTAAATAATGGCTTACTGCCTAATTTGTTATAGAAGTTGTGATAATCCTGCTCAAATTTGCAATGAAAAGGAAAAGGCTAAAGTTAAAAGTGATACAAAAAAATTCTTAAAGTTATTAGAAAGATACATAAATGGAGGGAAAAATGAGGGCTACACCTCCACAATATTTCCAAAGGAAGTCATGGAAGGAGGAATTATTACTTGTCAGAATTGTTACAATCTATTAGAGAACTTTTACGACATTTATAATGTCTTGGAGGAAACTGAAATGATTTTGAATTGGAAACTAAAATGTCTTGCGGGGATAATGGAATGTTGTGGAGATAATAATATGGTGAAGGATTTAGAAAATGGAGCTGATGATGTTGCAAAGGCGGCTATTGAATGGAGGCGAATGATTGCTGCAAAATGTACAATATTTTAATATAATTGAAAAAGGCAAATTTATTTTAACAAATCGTTTCAAATATTTAATTGCAGGCAATAAAAAGATTCAGAGATCTTTCCCGAGGCTAACACTCAAACGGGGTTTTGAAGGAAATGTATGAAAATGGTTTAATTAGTTTTAAAATACTTCAATGCTTTAATTGAATTTAATAATTTAATAGATACAAAATGGGACTACAACTCTAAAGGGGCCTCAAACCACATTGCCTAAAAATGTAGACACGCAAACAGCAAACAACATAACTGGTATAATTGTGGGCGTCTCAGCGGAAATAAATTTACCCAATTTGAGGAATGAAGTTGCTTTCACAAGCCATGAACAAGATTGTAATGAATATGACCCATCACAGCTTTCAAGTGAGTCAAGTAGTACCGACAGCGAAGATGATCTCGAAAATATCAAGGAAGAGTCCAATTTTGCTCCAACTTCTGAAGGTATAACTGAAGAGATATTTTCATTAGATGACTTTATAGAAGAAGACATTAAACATTCTACGATGAATTGTGAAATGGAAGCTGATGGAATGGTTTCAAAATTAGAAAAGTCAACCACAAACGACCAAATCCAAGAAAAACTTGATATAAAATCAAACCAACGTAGAAAACATATCTGCCCCGTGTGTTCCACAACCTTTAAAGATAAAAGGTCCATCAAAAACCATTATTATAAAGCTCACAATAGACAATTTATTTGTCGTATTTGTGGAATCACAATGTCCAAAGCCTGGAACCTAATGCGGCATAACCTACTCCATACTGGTGAAAACCCGTTTCACTGTAAGCTCTGTGACCAAAAATTTTACAGGAAGGATGCATTAAATGCCCACATTAAATCTTGGCATGGCAAGAAAAGGAGAAAGGACCAGTCTTCCAAGTCGTTAAAAATCCACGCTGACCAACGTCCATCCACTAATGAACAATCAGATAAAGTTATCATTAGTATTGAAGGCAATTTTAACCCAACCCTTAATAATAATAACGACAATTTGATGACAAGCAGAAGAGCAGAGGGACCCTCCACAAATGAAAATGTACAAAAATATTTTATGAATTAGAATTTATGTTTTTAAAATTTAAAATTAACTCCAAATTGTATTTTTTGACAGCAACTCGCTAAAAGTCGTACATGGATTCCACTTTCAGAAAATTTTATGATAAGCCAAGTGACAAATGAGCCAAATGTCGCCATCACTACTGGACCTGTAGTTACGGAGGCACTCGCTATAACAGAGCCAGATGCACTAATCCATTTAGAGGAAATTAATAGTGAAATAAATGTGAGCATATTTACTGAATTTAGTTTTAAATTAAAATTAAATTTAAACGCTTTTTTACAGGGAAAGAGCAGTGAACATATTGCGTCCACTAGCCCAGCAGCCACCAACCTGAGTCAGGCTCCAGGTGACAGTTTGATTGATTGTGATTTTGCAAATGAGTTTATTGCAACCACAACATCTGAAACAATCGCTGAAGAGACACCTCAAACTAATCTGCATACAAATATATTAATTAATGAAGCGGAAGCTGAGAGATGCAATGAAGAAGGAGATTTATCCAGAGGCTTTAGCAATAAAGAACCGGAAGGTTTTGCCTTGACCCGAACACTCCGTCGCATTCTGTCTTGCCCAAATTGTTCCAAAACATTTTCGACAGCACAAAAATTACAAGCTCATCTAACATCCCATTTAAATGATGAGGAAATTTCATCAACCAATCAAATAATGTACGACGACGAGGAAGACGATTGTGACGAATACAACCCTGAAGACATTTCAGTTGATGAGTCTGAATCAAGTAGTAGCGAGAGTGAAAGTGGTTTGAAAAATAATAAGGAAGAAGCCATTGAATCGTCTAAAGATGGGATACTCCTAACTAAAACTCTAAGCAATGATATCATCGAGGACTTCAAACTATCAGAGTATAATCAACATAATGATCTCGTAAATATTAAAGAGGAAAGTGAGGAAGCTGTGACACCGACTAACACTCAGCCTGGAAAATTGAGTCAAGATGAACTTCGCAAAAAGTATAAAGCAGACTCTGATATTGTAGAATTCCTCACGTTCCCATGTGAAATAGAAGGGTGCACTGAAATCCTCCATAATTCAAAAGACTTTGAGGATCACAAAGGACATCATGGAACTTTCACTTGCTCTCTTTGTCCAACCACATTCTCCTACGCTCCTCATCTTGCCCGTCATGAATTATCCAAACATTGCGAAGAGAATTTAAAGTGCCCAAGAGAAGAATGCAATTTCAAAGGAAAGGATGCTCGCAAATATAACCATCACGTACTAGTTTCTCACCTAAATTTAAAGTTAGCCTTAAACGGTCGCAGATTTACTTGCAAAATTTGCAAGCAGGGATTCGGAGATATGGGGAAATTACGACGTCACTTTTCCTTATGCAGAATTACCAATGATTCAGCCAACCCAAACATGACCCAACTCAACAAAGAGCTTCATATTCTGCGTAAAAGGTACAAAAAAGACTCTGATATTGTCGAATTTCTCACAATCCCGTGTCAAGTAGAAGGCTGTATTGAAATCATCTTTAGCTCAAATGATTTTGAAGATCATCAAACGCATCATGGAACATTTACTTGTGAAATTTGCTCTAAATCTTTTCATTACGCTCCAAACCTGGCCCGTCATGAATTATCTGAGCATTGCAACGGAACCAAAAAGTGTCCCCGTGAAGGATGCGCTTTTGAAAGAAGGGAAAAGTATCTTTATACCCATCACGTTCTAACTCATCATTTAAAATTGAAAAATTCCTCACATACTCGGAAATTTAACTGCAAAATTTGCAAGACTGGGTTTGGGGGAATAAAAAGGTTACGAGCTCACTTTAAACTGTGTCGCATTGCCAAGCTTTCAACCAAGCCAAGGGTTAAATGTGACGTGGAAGGATGTACTGGGTCTTTTAAAAATGCAAAGTTGATGACGGCCCACAAACGCCTAATGCATTTCAATGGAGCCAAACCCATTTGCCAAATTTGTAAGGAAATCTTTGCCAACAAAGCCTACCTGAATCTTCACATGATTAAGTCGCATCAAAAAGATTTAAAAATCCATTGTGTTGTAAAAAGCTGCAAGACAAAGTTCTTATCAGAGATAAGTCGTGATTTTCACGTAATCAAGAAGCATGAAAACGAAAAGGATAAAATAAGCAAATTATGTCCTCACTGTGGAAAAAAGTTTATGGGTTGTAAGGCACTCCAGATTCATTTGGATAGCCTTGAAAGACCTAAAGGCTACATTTGTGAAACGTGTGGGAAAGGATTTAGACACAGAGATCAATTGGATGTACACAAACTTTACCATTCTGGACCTGATAGTTGGCAATATCAGTGTGAAATTTGTGCAAAAAAGTGCATTTCTAAAAGCAAGCTGGAGGAACACAAGCGAACGCATGAAAATGCCAAGCCCTTCGTTTGCGACACTTGTGGGGCGAAGTATGCGCACAGACATAATTTGAGGATTCATGTAAATAATAAACATAAACATTTAAAGAATGACGTGGCCAGACTGTATGATAAAGACAACTTGACTTCAAAAAAGGGAATGAAGCGAAAGAATTTGGAAGTGGAGGAGGAAAATAATGAAAATAATAGTTCTGACTCTTCAAATTGAAGTGACTAATACTAATGGTATTGAATTACCTACGCAAAAGCGGATAAATAATTTTTATGGGCCTTAAATTGCATTTTATATCCATTCATTTTGAGTCGAAAAAGCTTTGCTTTGCAAGTACCAACTTTTGTAATGCAAAAATGTTTTTCTTTTGAGTAAGCTTTTGACAACACTCAAAGTGAACCAGAGAGGGAAAATGTTTTTAAACTCCACTTCTCTTCTAATACCCAGTCTCTTCAAGACAATATGTAGTATATTACAAACCGGCATTCTAAAAACAACAACTTTAAAAAATCAAACCCAAATATATTTTTATAAATGATGTTAATTTTCTTGACTTTTAATAATGTCTTACTGCCTCATATGCTATAAAAATTGTGAAAATCCTGCCCAATTTTACAATGAAACGGGAAAGGCTAAAGTTAAAAGTGGTACAAAAAGATTCTTAAAGATATTAGAAAGATACATAAATGGAGGTAAAGATGAGATCTGCTCCTCCACAATATTTCCAAACGGAGTGGAGAACCTCATAAAAGCAGCAATTTTGCCTTGCCATAACTGCTATAATCTATTGGAGAACTTTTGTGACATTTATTATATCCTGGAGGAAACGGAAATTATTTTGAATTGGAAACTGAAATGTCTCACGGGTATTATGGAATGTGCTGGGGATTTAGGAACTGGAGTGGAGGATGCTGCAAAAGAGGTTATGGAGTGGAGGCGAATGATTGTAGCAAAATGTACATCTTTATTGTTACTCAAAAGTGAACTCTTCATTCACAACTTGTTAATTCCACTTTTTAAATGATTGATTTCAGGTAATGGGAAAATTCAGAGTTCATTTCCGAAGTTGATACTCAGGCGGGGTCCACTCAATTTGGAGGACATTCGAAATGTTAGAAATGTACGAGAATATTTTTAATTGAATAGTTTTGCTTAGAATCAGTTTTAATCAAATTGAACATTTTATAGAAACAAATAGAGACTAAAACTGAAAATAGGCCTCCAACTACATTGGATAAAAATGAAGAGGCGCAAACTGGAAATCTCATTATTCATGAAGACGACTTTGACTACAAGCCAGCACATCTTTTGGGTGACGAGTCAAGTAGTAGCGACAGTGACAATCTTGAAAATAGCTTGGACGAGTCAATTGCTAAGACTACTTCCAAAAGTATAACTGAAGAGATATCGCAAACACCATTCGTCGACATTATAAAGGAAGGCATTAAACATATAACGGTAAATTTTAAGATGGAGACAAAAGGCATAGGAGTAGATGAGCATCTTGATGAGATAATCGAAGAATATGAAGACATTCAGGAATGCTCTAACTTGGCCAAGTCTGCCGCCAACGACCAATTAGTTCAAATACAGTCAAGCAAACATAGAAATTTCGATTGCGCCGTTTGTTCAAAAATCTTCAACGACGTTTTGTCCCTCCGCCACCATTATTACAAAATCCACAAGAGAAAGTTTGTTTGTCGCTTTTGTGGAATCAAAATGTCCACTGCTTGGAGACTTAACCAGCACAACCTTCTCCATACTGGCAAACAACCGTTTCACTGTGGTCTTTGTGACAGAAGATTTAGCTGGAAGCACGCGTTAAAAGCTCATTTAGTTGCACATCGCAAGAAAACCACAAGAGTAGAGTTCTCGCGGTTGTTTAAGTGCAAAATTTGCACCGTACGGTATAAATTGCGCTGGCAACTAATGGCCCATCTTAGTCGAAGCCATCCTGGCCAGCGTCCTATGAAAGAACAATCAGATAAAGACAATATAAGTATTGAAGGCAACTCTAAACTAGCAGAGTTGAGTCAGGTTCCAGAAGACAATTTGCGTGAATTATGTGATTTTCCTATTTCAAGCTCAACATCCGAAGCAATCGGTGAAGAGACTCAAGCTACATTCCATAGCGTGGAAGCAGGAAATGTGAATCAAGCGGAAGGAACGGAAATTGCCACCAACGCACTTGGTCGACTCCGTCGCATTCTGTCTTGCCCAAAATGCTCCAAAACATTTTCGACTTCGCAAAAATTACAAGCCCATCTAACATCCCATTCAAGCAT
>JAHZMU010002615.1:0-11698 GCA_027743725.1 Rambutsinella grinnellia | reverse complement strand
CGAAAATAAAAGTGCTCTGCCCCCGTTACCATAGGGCACGTCTGGCACCTTGCGATCCCTGCCTACAAGCTTATATTATGACACGTGCTTACTACGACTTTAAGTATTTCAAGTGGTCATCACATGATCGTCATCAAGATCATTAGGAATTGATTAAACTCAAATCGTAACTAGAATGGATCATTAATCAATTTTAAGGCTTTCTCTCATCGTTAACCACAAGTCGTTAGTCACTTTCTTTCAAAACGTTAAATTAATCATCATACCGCTATAATCATTACAACATGAAATGACTCACACAAAGCAAAAAAAAAATACATTTCGCATAAACAAACCGACTCAGTTTTTGCCACGTTCATTCCCCAACAATGACAAACGTTTTATCTAAATCCTCAGGTGAGTGTCCGATCGAAAACAAACATCATTATTTAACATCAAAGATAAAACTCATGATCTAATTGGTTATGTTGAGCAAGTAGGAAAAGTGATATTAGTTAGCTCTCTGTGTAATTTTAATTCACAATAAACAAGTAGAGTATGAGCCACATTATTTCATACAATTTTTCTTCTCTACTTTATGCAATTCTACAGATGCAAACAACAATTATTGCAATTTGGGTAAATGCTGACATTTCATTTGGGGATTTCATCATCAAAAAGGATTTGAGAAGAGTATACAGCATATGCAGCACAAGTGCAACATCGTTTTCCTATTCGTTGGCAGACATAAAGACTGATAACTTAACTACCTAAAGAACAACATGAGATATAAGCGTGTAGCAAAAATTTTCGCAATCTCTACATCATCCAAGTCATTATCCTGTACAGATGATTGATATGATGAGAAACGGTCGATTTTCTAGAATATGTGGCTGGTGACATTAACTAATTATTGCAGCGTGTAAAATGGCTTATCTACCTTGTTCTATATGATGAAATGGTACAGTTAAAAATTTTATGCTTTTTGTACCGAAAAAAAAACGTCTAAAAAAAGTTTCATATTTTATCGAGTTCAATGTTGGGAGTTTGAAAAAAGAGAAAGAATTCACGCGGAAAAGGGAAAAGTAGATCTTAAAATTTATACGACGGAATAGCCTACTTTTATTTTTCACCAAGAAATGCGCACAGGCCAGAAAAACATGTGCGAAGGACAATTCGAAAATTTATTCTCTATCAGAATGAACAGCCTTGGGTTCAAATAGGCAATAGGTTTACGTCTCTCGTCGCAGTTTGTTTGCCTAAATTTTTCAAAAGACTTCACAGGAAGTATCATGCAAAACAGACTTAAATTTATACCGTCTCGGGCGCGTTTTCAGTCTAGTCGTTTTCATATAAAAGTTTGATAAATGACCTGTTTCTGGTTCAGGTGCGGATTACAGATCTTTCCAATTTTTTTACAATTGGTAAAAACGAAATGGATATTTCTCTTCACACTTCTTCAGTTACAGCGTTCTGTCCAACAAAACATTATTTACTTATTATTTAGCAACCTTCTCTATTCACAGTTGACAAACTGATGATTTACGATGGAGAGATGAAAACTGCTAAAAGTTCAGGGCAGCTTGTATCACGTGCTTGTTATGAGATCATCAGAGTAGTAATATGGGCCATAGATAAAATATTCAGAGAGTCATTTTTCGTTATGGAACGTGCTAGTATCGAGATAGTATCATCTCAATCATCGCGTCAATAATCCTCCCACACGTAAAAAACTCTCTTTATGTAATAAAACTCTTTTAGTAGCTACTCTCCACTCCCATTTATCCAATTTCATAATTATATTTACATTTGTCCAGTACAATTACCAATTTCCATACTTTATTATGAAGAGGAAGTGTACAACGTAAATGTAAACTTTGTCCCTGACAATAAAACCTAATGATTAATCATCCATACCACACCTTCAATGTCTCATCAGCATCAAAACACTTAATATTTTTGCGTGCTCATCTACCACAACAAATCATTAATCGAACTTAGCTAAATGGCTTGATGACGACTTGAACGTGAAAGAATCATTCTTTTAAACTTCACACTTGCTGGAACTAATATTTAATCAATTTTATTTCTTATTGTTTCATTCTCTTATCCTCCTCCACCATCCTCAGCTTATTAAGTGTATCAATAACATTTAATTAAAATTCATCATGAATCTCTCGCCTTCATCAAAGATAACTGCACTCGCTAATTATGCTCCAAACAATCTCCATTTAGCACAGTTTCCTCTCACATGTGAATATTTATTACTTGATCAAGTCAAGAATGCCATTGCCAATGATAGTCTCAAGCTTAAAGAAAAATGCAATCTACCTTTAAAAATTAACTCTAAACATTAATCGTTCAGATGTTAGATTAGTAAATTAGTAAAGAGTATCTAAAACGTCATCATCCTCAAAACCAAGAGAATTCATCCGAATAATAATGAACGCTCTAGAGAGCCACTTACGCATTTATTTTTTTACGTGTGGGTTTTCGATACGATGATAAGACAAAGCTGCTAATAAGATAAGAACTGAGATGTGTTCATGTGTTGCTGATCTGGCACAATGCCCGGGATCGCATAATAGTATTATTGAATTTTCATATAGACTTTGCTCATCTATTTTTCTCGGAGGGGAAAACGCTCTCCAGATACTTCAACTGTTCTTAACAAATTAAACTATTCTTAATATTTTTAATGGGGAAATAATCATCTAATAAAAACGCTTTAACTGTTTATAGAAAAACAATTACCCTATTTTTTATTTTATTACCAAAACAATCATTGTTTTCTGTACATAAAAAGTACACAAATCGGAGCAATGATTAAAGAACAAAGGAATTTTATAATAACTCTAAATTAATACTCAAACTGTTTAGGTTTGAAGATGCGTAGTTTTTCTACAAGTTTGTATGATGATGCTTATGATGATGCACTTTGTTTGCGTTTATATTTATACACCTTAATCTTTAAAAGAAAAAAATGAGCCCTTTCAACTCCTTCTCAGAGTAAATAGGTGTTGGCGTATTTAAGTGCAAAAGAATTAAAAAAAATTCTCACATGTGTACAGGTACAAAGTTGAATGAATAGATTTGATTAATATTTAATTTTACCTTTTTATTCTTTAATCAAGGGTCAAAAAACTGATTCTATAACTCTATCAACTCTACAATTCATAACTAATCGTATCACATTTATCTTTATAAAACAATAACAGTCTTTGGGCTCCACTATTGTTCCCAGTAAGAGTTTGTCCAGGTAAAATAACCTTTCACCTTAACTTCAATCGAAGAACTTATCTACTTAAACAATTAACTGTCTCTTGCCAGTCCTCTTAATTAACTTAAAATTATTAATTTGATTTTTTTTCACAGAGTTTCTTTGTCCCTGGCCTGTCCAACCAGAACCAGACGATGGACTGACTTCACAACCAGCATTACATCGCAGCTGCATAGAAAGAGAGAGAGAAAAAATGCTAACATGAGCCATACTAAACAAAAAGCATATAAAGACAGAGAGAAAAAAATCGCATAAACTCTCTCATATCATTTTACTCACCCAACAACGTTATAACCCAGCTGAACATTTTAAATGGCTTAAATGCTACAGCTGTAAACTTTTATAATGGTTGGGATATAAGATTTTTTTAAACTAATGCTAGTTAAGTTTTATGATGATTTCTTTGTGTATAAAATGGTAAATGGCTTGGTTATTTTTGCATGTTCATATGGTGTGCAGAAGGTCTTGGAGAAAAGGTATATTTTTTTGGCTAAAACGGGAGAATTTTTGTTCAATGGAGAAAAAGAAATTTTTGTGAGTCGACGCATAAAACTCTGGGAGAAATTAAGTACATACAGAAAACTCCTTCCCAGTCGATTTTGAGGGGAGAGAGTCAGGCTGTGTATATGAAAAATAAGCATTTTCTCTACTATAGCATCTCTGCAGCTCTGTTGCTATGTGTGAAAAGGCTGACGTAAAAAGGGAGAGAGGCTTGGGACGCAAACGCGAGTAGCGTTTCTTTGTTTAGATGAGGAACGGCATGAGATGCTCATCAAAACAAAACTCTCCGACTAATTAAAAGGTTTCGGTGACAAGATTTCTTTGTTTCCTTTGAAGGATGATGCAATTCGTGGTTGTTATGTCTTGAAATTATAAGATTTGTTTCGTCAGAAATGAGTTATTTAGTAAAGATGAAGTGGGCTTTAAATTTTTAAAGATGTCCTTGGTAGGCTATAGGGTACTGGAGATGTGTATCAGCTTTTAAAAATAGTTTGGAAGGGGAGGATGCAGGAAACTGTACAGGAAAAGAACCATCACCTTGTCCAGAAGAGCAGGACGCTGGGCGGATGCAGGTGGCAGGTGTACATGCTAATATCACATTCTTAAATCATGTAAGGAAAATATACGCTTTTGGATATGTTTTTTTTAGCATTTTACAATTTTTTTTCGCAAAGATAACCTTTTAGTTTATCTCTGGGTGTATGAAAAACGCTTCTCCTTTCAATGACTTTTGTAATGATAGTTGTTTGGAGAAGGAGAACAAGAATATCAACTTGTAAATAAAGTATTATCTGGATTTTGTGTGGCGAGAAAGGGTGAGAGAAATCAATATTCTTTCTCTACTCGAGGCATCAGGCTATTATGCTGGGCTTGTGGTTCCATTAATGTCGTTATGTAAAGTTGCTTGGGTCATTTACACTGGAAGGTGGAGTGCATGGAGACAAGATGGAAATCATTACAAAAATAATATCAGTTTTCGTTGGACATGAATATGAAGCATGTAACATTTATCTTTGATTGAGATAAATAACGTAAAAATTAATTCCGATTGGGATTTGCACTTAAAAGATGATTCCATTTAATATTATTTATCTCTCTGGCGTAACAAAAGAAGCGGTGGAGCGGCAGTTATTAAAAGATAATTTTTCTGATGTCAGTTAAAAGGGAAAAAGGAAGGAGGAACATGTCCCATATTTCCTAGGAAAAGTACTGAACTCTTTTGGAAAAGTCAAATGGCTGATGTAAAAGACACGAATGAATTGTAATCAAGTTGATATACTTTTTAATATTCGTATTTATTGAAAGGAAGATAATGTGCCTATTCAAAAGTCAATTGTAAGAGATTAAGGATGGCTTGCGTCATATCAGCGAATTTTTTTTATGATGAGCAATGGTAACATGAGATGTTATGAGCAGACTTTTCGTTGTGTCAGACATCATGGCGCTTCACTAATACTTTTGTGGTAGTCAGCAAGGCGACAAACGCTTTAGAAATTAACAACGAACTACATTGAGCTATGTATATAATTAAGCGGAGCAATAAAAGAAATCGAAGGGAAAAAGCATGACAGTCGTTTGTTTGCAGATTTGTTATGTGTAATGAACGTGTTCTCTGAACAAAATGAACTCCAATGCTTGTTATTAACGCTTGTTTATTACAAGGGTTTGATACAATTAATATGGGAATGTTGGATGTAAAGTGATTTGTAAATGTAAAGGTTTATTGCACTTTAAAAAGGTTAGAAATTTCCTTATTGAATGTTGGAATTTGCATTTCTCTCGATGCTCGTATGATTCATGCATGGGAAAATTGTTTGCAGGAAAATAAGTCATTTTGTACTTCCCAAGACGAGGAAAGTAGAATTTAGAGGAACTGCATAATATCTTGTTGAGATTTGGATACGCTGATCCTCAAGGACTAAATTACATCAAACGTATTGCCATGAACCAAATGAACTTTGAAATGCTTCTTTCTATTTCTGGGTCAGAAATTCTGGCACACATCTGTGTTATGCAAGAAGTTAAGATTTTAAAGTAAACATCTCCATTTCCTCCAAGATTCTTCATGACGGAGGCGAGAAAGCTCCTCTCAATACTGTATCAGGGCTAGATGGGATATTTACATAATTAATTACGTGAGTGTAGCAAGTGACATGGCAGTTGGCAAGGCGAGCAGAAAAAAATACTTTAAAAATATTTAGCTGTAAAACACAAGAGTTCTTAAAGGATGAGATGAGACTTGTACTTATTATTTTGCAAATTTATCCGGATGGAAAGCTTCGGTACTGTTTTTGTAGATTGAGTTGTTTACACATTTTTGAAGCTATTCTGCTGCCCTAGTTATGTACAGCTTATGTTGTAATGAACGTAAACATTTTTTCATAGAATTCCTGCTCAGCACATTCCATAATGGAATTATATCCGTTGATTTTTTTAAGATTTAAAAAATTATTAGAAAAATTTTGAAGATTACTAAGCACTTTGTTATCTCTGGTGCCAATGAGTCTTGAAGAGATAGACAAACTGACGCGAACATGACATTTCTTATACAATTCAAGCTTTAGCATTCAAGCTCGTGGTTTAAAAAGTGCTTTATTCTGCTGAGAAGTCGAAGCGAAACTTGTTGATCCGTTTTTGTCTTATCGTTGATTTTAGCCACCTATTTATCAACATCAGATAAAGTCTGATCACTGAACTATTAATGTCGACTGGAGGTGAGTAAAACTGTTTATGCATAAATATGTTATAAACAAATTATTTTTAAAAATATAAACAAAAATGTGCTCAAACGTTATCAATTAATATTTCCACGAGTTATTCAAAGTGACTTTACTTTATCGTAAACAAGGGCAAGTGGGAAGATGTGAAAGAGCTTTTGAAAATCTCGAAAAACTCACCTCACCTCACCTCTAAAATAACAGCTATCCCAATCAGGATTCTCTTTAAAACTGAATACACAACCCGCAATTTACAGAAGAGGTTGTAATTGCCTAATCAAACTAAATCGTAACGTGTAATAAACTAAAACTTGAAGAGAAAACCCCTGAAAACTTTAAAGGGCCAAAGGTCGGTCATTGGATTAGAGTGAAAACTTGATTTAGATTCATTCACCTCGTCATATACTAATCATGAAGAAAGGACTGATTAAACAGTCAAGATTTGAAGATTTGACGATTAACCTCTGAATAGATTACTCTCGTCTTTAATTTTCTAAACTAGTTTTCACTTATCCAGTTAAAACGTGTAAATATAAGCAATTTATTCGCTTATTATTTAATCACCTCTCATTAATATTTAATGAGGGCTTTGCATCGAGAAAATATAATTATTAAAATGAATTTTATGCAAAATTATAGCAGAGATGTATTCCTCACTCTTTA
Source organism: Rambutsinella grinnellia (assembly GCA_027743725.1). Taxonomy (NCBI): domain Eukaryota; kingdom Metazoa; phylum Arthropoda; class Collembola; order Entomobryomorpha; family Entomobryidae; genus Rambutsinella; species Rambutsinella grinnellia. Next base: position 4,558 of record JAHZMU010002615.1, on the reverse strand, counting down.
TATAGAAAGCTGACAAGACTCGAAAATAAATACGGTCTTAAAATCGACGATGTGTGAACGTTTTTACGTAATTATAATAAAAGACTTGCTATTTTTATAACCACACCCTTACGCATTTCATCTCTTTATAAACATATTAATTATGCATTTTGAAAGTCGATTTAAATTTTGAATTGGTAGAAAGGATGCTGCTATTAAAAAGGTTTTGACAAAATGTTTGAAAATGTTGCATTATTCAACTAAAAGTAACAGCTTCCTAATAACGGACTCCTTTTTTGTAATGTCGAACTTGGCCCAAATTATTTGAAGGAAAAGGTGATGATGTTTTATCTGAATCATACAGCGCAACTAGTAATTGCGCTTTATGCTCTGCTACAAATAATTTCCTTCTGGATTAACACTTGAGATATTTATAAGCAAGTTAAAACAATCCTTAAAACAAGTTATATGTAAGAGTATCGATGCGTATGACTTATATGAAGCGTAAATTAAATAACAACATAAACTCAATTTTAATACAATTAAAACGCATTTATTTTACAAACTGGGTAGAGAAGAAAAAATTAAAAATATAAATTTATTACGGATTACGACTCTAATTTTCTTCTAATGAGATATTCAATTTTGACTACATTTTCCCATCCTGTCATACATCGCAATCAACAATGAAAGAAAGCAATCTTGGAATCGTGCAAAAACATACGAGTTAGCAATTACTGAGAAAATGTTATCCTTTTTCCTACCATTTCCTGCAGAGATAATGATGGGAATTGTGTACAGCTATATAGTCAAGTTCAACAATAAAATGACCTAAGTCAAAGCCTCTCTGCTTGACTAACACTTTACAATAATCTCAACTAGTTTTTTAAAATCAGAAATGGATTAGTTGTTTCATTGAAAGTTGAAACGTTTGATATGGTATGACTTTCCACTCACGAAAAGCTTAGGCTTCCCTAGAAATGGTAAAGCATTCTTATAAAATACGATTGCAACTTAAATAGAAAAACAAAAGGTGAGTAAGCAAGAATAAAGCTTTTTTTATCGTATGATGATTACTCCACTTGGTTAGGGAATTTTCAGAGTGATTCATCTCATATGACGGATGTCAGATGTAGATTTTAATGCACTTATTCAGTAGTAGTTTTAACTATTGAGGAAACTTTATTTAAATCAGTACATAAATTATGTACGCCTCCACAAAACCCATTTTAAATGGCTTATCAAGAAAAAATCCGTAACACTTTAAGCAAAATGCCACTTATCATGTTATTATGCAACTGCTCCCATTATTTTGCACTTTGGGCCCAAACACTAAAACCGGGCCAGTGAAGAGATAGCAGAGTTCAAACAGGATAATAATGATACTCCACAAAATCCTAATGATCAGTAACGGAACTGGGAACTACGCATAAAAATCATTATCGATGACCCTAAAAATCCATAAAAAACAAGGACAGTTTTAAAAAAACATTTTTATAAAAAAGGTAGACTTTTAAGACTTGAGCTATTGCAAAAATAAATTTCAAGTTTTTTCCATTTATATCCTTTGTAGTATTTTCTATAAAAAAAATCTTGTAGAAAGTTGGCCACCTGCCCCATAACATTTGCTTCCGTCGTGCATCTTGAAAATTGTAATCAGCTATTTGATTGTCATGAATTTTATAACGACCATCATCAAACGTCATGAAATCCACAAAGTTTCTGATATGGCTTATATCAAGAGCATTACACTGATCTGATGATCATGACGCTCCCATTCTATTATTACTGTTTCCCTTGGTATAAATCATATAGAACTAGGTGCATATAGGAATTGTTCATCTTTTATAGTGAGTTGACCACAACTGTGGTTTACGATTAAAATTGTATGCAAAAGAGATTTAAAAGGGAGGAAAGCAAAAAAGACTATTTATTTTTTCCTTGTCCAAATCCTCTGAAATGGCTTAAGAAGCTTTGAAAGCAGGACATAATAAGTACAAAAGGATTAAACGTGAATATGTCCTCGTCTCTACATGTGCAGTTGGGAATGAATGAGCTTATCAAGTAGCAGGTGCTTTCTTGTTAGTCCAAGGCGAAACATCTAGACAGTGCAGCAAGCCATGTGCTATACAAAAGGTAAGAATTATTTGCAAACTGCGTTGTAAGTTTTTGTACTCTATCCTCTACTAAATGATAATGACTGTAAAGCTGGGTCTTGTATATTTTTTAAGAGTGTAAAAATGCTGGAGTTTGTTTCATGGGGTATGACAAAAGTTATAGCTATTCTGCTGACTTCATTCCACTCCACCCATTTTAATCCTGCAAGTTTGCAAGCGCCAGGTGGAGTATATGCTATACGATTTGGGAGTTCATATGAAGAAAAGATGTACGCTACTTGCTACCTGCAGATCACTTTGTGACAACGTGCTCATCTCACATCCACCAAAGGCTTTTGGCTTGAACTTTTGCAAGGTTGAATAATGTTTGTGTTGAATTTTTGTGTGAAATGATAAAAGGAGTAAATTATTCAAACGTTTAAATGCATGTAATCATGGCTGTGATTGTAAATGAAGGCATTAGCTTACAAGGATTTCGCACAAGTCATTGAATCTTTTTAGAAGACAAAGATACGCGTCTGTAATATAAAGCGTGATTTCAACTCGCAAAAAAAAAATCCGAAGTGGTGGTCGTTGAAATAATAATATTTGCTAGGCAATTTGCAAATCGAGTTGAGTTTTGCATAAAGTTGATTGTCTTGGGTATAATCAAAGAGGGGATGATGACTCGAGGGAATCTTTGATTTTTGTGTTGTTGTAGCAAAAATGATAATATTTTTATAGATGAGTTTTGTTTGAAGTAATAACAGTTCTCTTTATGCCTATCCGTATGCAACTTATTTGTGCCAATCTGTTTGAAATAAATCATAATCATATGAAGTGGGAACGAATTTAATTTTGATTTTGCACCTGCATATCAGCTTATTTTGATTCGGCACATCTGCATTTTAAAAGCTCATTTTTAGCCATATCCTCAAAAGGAACAGAGCTGAAGGCTAGCACTTGACCTGTCTAATTTCTTTTTGAAATTGCAAACTTGAATTTTTTAAATAAACTGATTAAATTCTGGTTTCTCTGTCGTCATACAAATCTGCGTCTGCTACTGTCGAGCATAATAAAGTGTTGCGTCTATTCCACTTAATCATAGCAAAGTTTTCCTGTCGTAAAATGAATTGCTTTGATTAAAATAATAATATAATTAATGACTACCAAATCATTAGCTAACGCAATAAATTGCTGTACTCTGTACTTTGATATTCTTTGATGGCGTGTGACATTTAACGTTCAGACGCAATTAATCTCTGTTGATCTTTCGGTACAAAGTCATTTGACTGCTGAAAGTTTATTTCCAATCCCAAATCGTCAATGGACTATAGAAATATTAGACCTCTGGACTCTTTTTATCTTAACTACTGGATCTGATAAAATGCTTAGGTAGAAGCAACATGCGATATTTCATTGACACCAAGATCAGCTTCTACATTTCTCTAGACCCATCGGCTACATAATTACTATTATTATCTAAAACATTTATCTAAAATGCCTCCAAGCTATTTCTACTTCTAGAGAAACCATCTTCATCCCTTTCACGTGGAGTCTGGACAGCTTTCAAAATCCATTTCATTAAAGTACTTTATGCCCAAGCGCCAACCTTGTACGGCAATCGTTACGCATTTTTCGACAGACATTAGACGGCATGGCATAACCAGCGAGACATGACGCAGACCGTCTACTTTTCTCCGCTGGGCTTACTACAAATTTTTGCACGCTACTGGAGAAATATTTTGCGTGATCACGAGAGGCTTTTAGGTTTGGCAGTTTGCAAAAAAGTGGCTCATCTTTCCATTCATCGCTGAAGACATGGGCACATTCCATCCATATATTTCATCATCGACTTAATAGCCAGCAATTTGCTTTTTACTTTTATGTTAAGTAGCAAAGGCTTGTCAGCTCGAGCTGATGGCGGGATTATGATGATGAAACTGATAATTTAATGGAAGTATTATGATCTCTTCCCATTTTTCTCCATAAAAAGGGTTGGGGTACGTGAAGTATGAGTAGTCTAATGGCTTACTTTTTTTATACCGGTTGAAAAAAATCAGTCATCATGAGCTTGCTTCATGGCAGATGCTTCCTTATAAAACCATCTTTTCATACTAATCACGGGTGTTCAGGACATCAAAATAATTGCTAAGAAATGTAAGGATGTGGTTGTGGGTGCCACTTGATAAAGTGCTGAAAAATTGTCAAGAATTTGTGTCATAAATGCTTTCCTAAACAAGAGCTTTATTGACTTTCGAAAGAATTATGGCATTCTTCATGCGTCTTTTTACATAAGCTCTTTTACACTTCCAGCCATGTAAAATAAATGTGCTTGCTACCCTTTAAAAATATCCCCTCCAGTCACATTTCTACTCGTAACATAAAATTGTTGAAAGGAAACACTTTAGATAGCTCATAACATTTTTCTAGTTTGCCCTAAGCCAATCCACAATTCGCGACTCTATTCCTCTTGTGGAGGG
>JAHZMU010002614.1:0-29385 GCA_027743725.1 Rambutsinella grinnellia | reverse complement strand
CATTTTTTCTACACAATCGATACCAGGATTTTGAAAAGTGGTTGTTAATAAAAGCTCGTTATTAAAAATATCTTCGGGATCAATATCAACAATATCCATACCAAGAATATACTCTTTTGTACCAGCCGACGCAAATTGTTCGGCAAAACTAAGCAAATCAAAATTGGGTAATTTTGAAACTATTCGTTTCAGCCGGGACAATTGGTCCCTGTTTCCAATTTGAGCAGCAGAAAGGAACAAGGGCGTATTTCCATAATTATTCACACAGTTAATATCAAATTTTCTTAAACTTAAAATATAACTTAAACATTCCACTGAGGCATGGCTTGCTGCAAAATGTAGCAAATTATCATCATTTTTATTTAAATGATCCATCCTGGCTCCCCTCCCTAGTAGCAATTTTAGCTTTAGCAAACAATCAAAATTGTTTGTTGCATAAATAGACAAAAACAAAGGCGTATTTCCATCATTATTCACAGAATTAATGTCAATTTTTTCTAAATTAAGGATATAATTTAAGGACTCAAATGAACCGTACATTGCAGCAAAATGAAGCATGTTTGCATTATGATTATTCATATGACTCACGTCCGCACCCAGTTCCATCAACAACTTAAATTTTAACAAAGAATCTAAGTTAACATCTGCGACAAGAGAAAGCATCAAAGGCGTATTCCCTTGAAAATTCACACAATTTATGTGAAATCTGTTTAAACTTATGACATATTTAAAAGCTTCAATAGGCGCCGTCCATGCAGCAACGTGGAGCAAGTTACATCTACTTTTACTCAAATGATCCATGTTTGCACCTTTCTCTAATAGCAATTTTAGCTTTAAAAAACTATCAGCTTTTCTTTCACTAGCCAGACAAAGAAAAATTGCCGTGTTTCCGCGATCATCCTGGCTGTCGATGTCGTACTTATTTAGATCTAAAATTAATTCTAACGTATGAAATGAACCGTACATTGCCCCATTTAGCAACAAGTTATCGTCATCGTCAATATCATCCAGGTCGAGAATGCCATTCGCCCGAGAGTTTAAAATCTCTTGAAAATCTACATTTCCTTCTTGTATGGCAGCAGAGCCAACTAAAAGGCACTGTAATGGATTTCCTAAATCGTATTTTTGACTCAATTCAAAATTACCAACGCACTGCCTTGCAAAATCTAGTAATTTTGACTTATCTTCTGATGTATGCTTTTCCCAATATGATGCAATTAACTCTACCTGACTTGCTACATCAAGTGGCTCGATGCTGTAGCTTTCTGCGTTCGACATTATTTCATCAATTTGCCATGCTGGCACCACCCCAATCCATATTCTGGAAATCGTTTGAGGGACACTGGCAGAAATGCCTTTTAGAATTTCAAACACCAAATCCCGATTCTCATTCTGAACCATGTCAAATTCATCAAAAAATAATTCCGTCCTAGTTTTGCTGGAATTATTTATTTTTAAATTCAAAGTAGATTTGGTCACCAAGTCGCTCCTTTTCATCAAGCGTTCCAGTGCGCTCCAGATTAATTTCGGCGTAATTTGGTTGCTTTCTGCTTTCACTTCATTTAAGACGTCCATCATTTTAAAGTAGAAAAATTGCAACCCTGATATTTCACGCCGTCTTCTTCTCACTTGAGCCAGAAATGACGTTTTTCCCATACCAGTCGGTCCGGAGATTATAATTGTTTTATTCTTGTTGCCCTTTGCATAAATGGTTTCAAAGAGTTTTTCTTCGGTAACTGCCCCATTTTGACCTTTTACCGTTCGGTTTATGTAATACGTTGGAAGATCGGGAGGCGTAATTTGTCCATCTAGATCTGAAGAATTTTTTTATAGCTCATGTAAAGGTTTTCATAATGGATTAACTTAATTTGTATACCTTAATTTGTAATTGGTTTCTTCTGAAAATTGAAAAACCGTCCAAAGTAAAGGAAGAATGAAAGGAAAGCGATCACCCCAATAGGAAAAATATTCATCTGGCAAGTTGCTAATTATCTGCTTTTGAACACTTTTTGAAAGATTAAAATAACCTCTCTGCATTTCAACAATTGATTTGACCAAATGCGAGCACTTGGATGACTCAACACCTCTACCTGCATCCAAATGAACTTTAACAGAAGAATCTACCCCATCTAGCCAATTCCAATTGTCCACTTTTGTAATGGAACGCGCTGCAATACCTAATACGTCATCAGTGTAGCTGTCAATGTATGGATAGATGTCTTCAAGGAATGCCAAGATTCTCGCTGCTTCCCAAAAAGCGGGATGAGCAAGGACAATATCTGCATTTGGTCTTTCCTTCTCATTATTCTTTATCATTTGGTTGATAAGCCAAATGAATGCTTCCGCTCTAAACTTTTCTTTAGTTTGAATTGCTCGCGAGTCAAGTTCAGACTTTCCTAATAAAACGTTTGCTTGCCTAAACAAAACATTTCCGAATGGATGCCCTCCTTTAGTCAAGACAAAGTAGAATATGCATCCCAGCGAGAAAATGTCAGCAGCTTGACGCTAAATAAATTAAAATTTAAAATAGAATATTCCTTAAAGGGATTATCAAAGGGGAAAAATTACTCTGAACTTACAACATGAAACCTCCCTTCTGGATTACAAGCAACATCTAATTGGCGAATGACCTCTGGTGGCATCCATCCAGGCGTTCCCACCGCCTCTGATAATGTGAGTCTGCTCATTCCATCTTGCATTTTTCGCGATAGCCCAAAATCTGCAACTTTTACATTAAGTTTGCCTGCTTCCGGGTAAGCAATTAGGATGTTTCCAGGTTTCAAATCTCTATGAACTATTTGTTTTGAATGAAGAAATTTTATTCCCTCCGTAACCTGCTTGATAATATTGATTGCGTCATCATTTATATGCTCCGAATTGTTCACAAATTGATCCAAATCAGTCTTGCAAAGCTCAATGGCAATTAAGATAAAATCTTCAGTAAATTCAGCTTTGAAATAACGGACAATATTTGCATGCCAGTCGAGATTAGTCAGCATATTAATTTCTTTTAAAGCTATGTCCAATTCTACATCTTCATTATTCATGATTTTAACTGCAACGTCCCTATTTTCGAAACGCCCTTGGAAGACTTTAGTGTTGTATGAACCTCTCCCAATGAGTCTATTCTTGTCATAAGAAATTGTCCCAAAGTTTTTAAACGGGGTTGATGCATTTTGCGAATTAATCTGGTCCAATATTAAAAGTGCTCCGGTTTGTTTAGTTTTGTCTAGAACTTTCTTGAGAGCTTCATAGCTTTGGACACGCCTTTGAATGAGCTCGTAAAATGCATAGCATTTGTCGTATGGGTTTGCAATTATTTTCTGCAATGTTTTAAAATGAAAATAGACAATTCTTAAAATGGATTTATTAAAACAATGATTGAACTTACAAGCGACGTCACATCCTGCGGAGTCAATAACCCTTTCTCCTGGAATGCAAGCAGAAAATTTATGTCACATGATGCCGACGTGTAATCAACTAGTTGGCGAATGTTTTTCTGAATGTGGTCGCGTTGCCACGTTTCCATTTTCAAGTTTTGACAGACTTTGCTTTTAAAAAAAATCTGTTAAATATTTGACTCCAATGCCCTCAAAGTCACTAGTGAGGAGCTTGTAAAATGGCGTTCCACTTGAAGCAAAAATGGTGAGTCAGATTAAGCTTACATCATTCCAAATTGCCGGATCAACATATCAAGAACAATATGTTCATTGTTTGTCGAGTAATAAATTTATCTTAATGTGCTTACGCTGCTGGACAAGTTTTATTATAGGCTTAATTTGTTTAAGTGAGATGAGTCAACGGATTGGAGCATTGGTAAAATCCAGGCATCCTCAAACCTAAAGGTTTGGTAAGACTACGTTTATAGAAAACGAATATATGACTAAACAATAGCTCTTATCAAATGAAATGGTTTAATCTTTTATGTTTTATCACGTAACAAATGTTATTTTTTTATTGCTTAATCATTTAATATGACTGTTAATTTTATTGAAAGGTTAAGATGATAAGGCGATGAAAGCTTACAAATGATATTGCAAAAACTTGAGAATTGGGTGGGGCGTTCTAAGAAATAAATCTGCTCGAGTAACTTTGCGAGTTCTTTATCTGGATTTCCATTTCCAGCTTCTGATAGCTTCTAGAAGAAACGCTGCTACAGCTCCTCCTACAGCAATAATCCAGTACGTCATGATTCCAACAAATACCTGACTAGGAATTGGTGAAAATTGATCCAAAGCAGTATTTACCCTTGTGCAGTCTTCCGTACAATACAAAAATCTCTTCCTGAGTTGGCCATACTCAAACAAATGCTTTTTCTCATCTCCCCATGGAAACTTGTAATGCGCCATCTCTAAATTTTCAAACATTATTCTAATATTGCCAGCTTTTGATTGTGATAAATAATGACTGCTCCACCTTGAAAACAATCCACATTCAAAAACCTGAGAAATGCGTTGTTCTAAAACGCTATAAAGATAATTTCCTAACAATCTATTTACCGCAAGCATGTTAAATAGCCGCACTTCTACTGTTTTGGATACCCAAATATTACTTAACTGCTCCATAGCAGTTTTGATCTGTTCAACATTCCATTCTGAATCAATCATTGCATATCTTGTCGGTAGCTTAATTTGATCAATCTGGTCAATTTGCGTGGAGCTATTTACTAAAATTGAACTTACAAAATCTACCAAAAAAGGGAGAGTGAACCAAACCAATCGTTCTTTAACATTTTTAAGTAAGCCGTATTTAATATCTAGATCTCCGGAAAGAATGCTTGGGATTGTATGGTTCCGGAGACATGAAATTTGGGCTGTATAATTCCAATAACATTTTGTATATGATGCCATCATTATATCATTTTTTGCCAAGGCTTCAAAAGTAGATGGCATAATTGGGATAGCTAAAGTTGATAGTGAAGAGAATAAGTCTCCTACGTAAAAGTTTGAGATGATCATAGCAAGACCTGCCCACAAGAACCAGAGCGTCATTAAAACTATTTGCTTATTCAGCTTGTTCACTGCTTCCCCACCTTGCGCAATTATAATAGCCCATAAGCCAACCAGAGTGTTTCTGCTAGACATCCAGTAACTTTTTACATTCCAGTTTATGATTAATGCAAGAACTCCGCTTATGCTAAGTAGAATAAGCCATATTTCCCAGCCAAATGGAGTGATAATGCTTTCCAAACGTGTTTGTACTTGGTATTGATCAATATCGCTTACAAATATGATGTAAAAGTAGCGCCTAATGACTATTCCATATGGAACAGGTTTCTGGCGAGTAACATTGGATTTAACCTCATCCGGTTTTGCGGCTGCACGTATTTCAATAATGGATTGCGCAATAGCTGCTGCAGCTGCTGACCTCTCGAAAGTAAAGTTTAATTTGTTTGCTACAAGTAGGAGGCTGCAAGCAGTGGATTCCGTGTAGTATTCAGAGTTCACATACATCCTGCAAATTTGGGATTGATCACCGTTAAATACATAATCATTTAGGATTATATGCGTGTTTATGGCAACATAAGCGTTTCTTAAATTGGAATTAAGCTTCATCCACATTCTGACAAGAGCCTCGCGTGAATCTAGAGAGTCAATAGGGATCAACTCTTCTGCACGAGTCTTGCATGGGATGCAGACTAAATAGACTGTTTCAAAATTATAAACTTCCAACACAGTTACTCCGGGAGAAATCAGAGAAGTTAAATAAGTCGATTCGTAAAAAGCTCGCATCCTTCCAATACTCACAAATACAAGATAATCAGGGAAAATTGGCTCCTGATTTTGTAAAATAATGTAATTATAATAATGGTAGGGATGAATCAGATGGATAACACATTCGGACAATTTGCGTCTTCTATTTGGGAGAAATTTATTCACGAGGGAGCTGGCGATAATGAGATAAGTGTCGACGGAGGAAAGTTTTACATTTTCCATTACCAAATAGAAATGAGCTGGGTTTACTTTTCCAGAGTGAAAGATTAAATAATTGAGCGAACAAGACTGTACCAAACGAAGTAAATTTTCAAATGATAAAGCAAAAGATGAATTTGCGTGCAAAGCAATGCATATTAAAAGTCGGAGGTTAAGAAATTCCAGTTTCATTTTAAGAATTTTTAACAAGGTTGTATATTATCACCACATGTCGTTAAAAGCTAAGATGAATATTTTGAAGTGTAGCTACGGATAGGCAAAAACGCTGCTTATTCTTGTTCATATGCTTACGTGTTTTTGCTTAAATCGTTATTATTGATTAGTCTCAAGCAGGGTTTAAAAATTCAAGTAATTTTCTCAGTTGTAAAAAATAAAAATACAACTAGCTATAGAGAGTTGAAACCTACTAATTTGTTTGAATTTGTTTAATAAAAAGAGATAATTATTTACGATATTGAAGAATGGACACCCGAAATATTTGAAATTAACTAAAAGGGTATAATCATGAGTCATTAATTTTAAACTGTCAGCTTAAAGTTTCATTTGTAAGTAAGACACAGAAGTATCAATCTTGAACCCCATACATTTATGTTTTAATTTAATAATTAGTTTTTCAAGCCAAGTAACTCAAACGTAAAAAATTGTGCGCAGTTAGAAAAGAAATCCATCAAAACCCTTTTATAAGTTTTACTTATATATGTTTTTGAAAACAAGGCGGTTTGTTCCCTACTGGTTGAGTATCGATTGGCTAAAGTAGAACAACTAGTTAGTTAGTTTCAGTCATAGCGAATTTTTGCAACCAAGTTTTTAAACGGAAGTAACGAAATTTTAGCTTCATGCTGTCCTTAAAGGATATTAGCTGTTTAAGTTAAACAGGAAGACTAAATGGCGATTGCAAGGTTACAAATAAATAATATGTTTTTATGCAATTGTAGAGAAATCACTTGCCATTTTAAATAATTATGACATTTTTGAAGCGCTTGATAGCCACTTTTCTAACTTCCTTCCGATGGCTCCTACTTCCGTTCACAAATTCCTATTCATTACAAAACAATTCACGAGTTTTACTTTTCCGTTTCCGCAGTCCCAGTTTCACAGTACAAACGACTTTTCCTAAAACTCGTTATTCCCAGATCTAATCTTTACAGAACGCATCAAACCTTCAAGCTTAAAACTAGCAACCGAATTATCAAAAATGTTTAGCAAACGCCTCTACACCGCCATTAACATATTTCTTTTCTGGATGACCTACTTCGGCATTCTTCCATACGATTGGGACCCGACTTCTCACACTTTTACAATTTCCAACCGAAACCGTCGACTCCACAACATCCACATTATTCTCTCCCACTTCGTCGTATACTATTACGTTGGCATTTTAATCCATTTCAGAATAAATGGCGAATACGACCTATTCAACATTGCTTACATTTCCGGTTCGATGTATCTCCTCTTCTTTGCCCCAACACTTAATATAAAAATATTCCAAGTGGAAATGTGCATTTTCCTTAACCAATTCTTTCGCTATTTAGAAAACCTTAGACGTAAGTATTTAAATTGCATAATTGTAAATAATCTAATTGTTTTTAAATTGCAGGCACCTTCTTCCCTGAAAATTTCCACAATTCGCACACAAATAAACTGGATATAATTACCTTTATTGGTTCCCTTATAATAGCTGGAGTTACCACAATAACCTCTTTTGTCCTTCTTGTTTTCCCTCGACTGCCATTCTTTTACGGATATATTGTACCGGAATCACTCCCTTTCCCAATCCAAATATTTTTGCTTTTTATTCCAACAATTTATTTAAGTATTTTTCTCTCCTTCTCTACTCTCTGCGCCTTATGGCTTTTCTTCAACTACGGTTACAGTGTTCCCTACTTATTCACAAAGGAATTTAAATTATCCAATTCAAAGAAATCAATTAGCAGAATCCACATTCAGCACAAACTTTCCTGTCCGCCCACACTAATCTTAACGTACAGGAGCCTTCAGCTCATTCATAACTTAATACTTGAAATGTTAGGACCGTGGATTATTCCAATACAATCAATTATAACAAATTCTGTGTTAGTTTCCATTTATCTGGTATGGAAATATGGGAAATTTCTTCATAAATACTCGCTAGCTATGTTAATAAGCTGGGGTGTGGGTGCAATAGCATTTTGGTGTACAATACTATTTATTGGGGGAAACTTGCATATGGAAGGGTTAAAAGTTTTGAGGTCGTGGAAAAACCATAAGTGGAAAAGTAAGAAGGATAAGAAGCTAATTGGAATGTTTATCAGGAGTTGCAAGCCGATTACTATTAATTACAAGAAATGTTATGTGATACGAAAGTTAACAATGCTCAAGTTTATTAGGGGATTGGGGGCGGGCACGATGAGAATATTTTTGACTATGAAAAAATGAGTTAAAAGTTGCAAAAGAGTAAAAGCTGTCTTCGCTTGCATTACAAACTTTGCAAATACATTTTTATTCATAGATTTAGTTGAAGTTTAATTTAATTAAAGCTAAATTTAATATCCGACTACAAAATTGAAATAAATTATAACTTTGTCTTTCCTCAAATAATTATTGGTTGGATGATTGATTTTACCTTATGGAGGCGGAACTCAGCCCCATCCCTCTTTTGCCTTACCTGGACGTCGGCGTTATAAATTTTGCGTGCAAAACTTCTGTTAATTTTTATTCAATTTTAATATCTTAAATGAATTTAAACCAAGCAATGAATAATTTGCCTTACCAGAGCATCTTTTCAAGCCATTCTTATTAAATGCATTAATTAGTTTTTCCAAAGTGGCATCCTTTCCTTCTCTTGCTATCCACTCCATAAATATTGCATGTAGTGCACCACTCAAATTTATTTTGCTTAGCCTCAAGTCATCCGTAATTGTCCCAATTTTTAATTCTGACACGTCCAATTTCCTCGCAATGTCACACCATTTAGAATTTCCAAAAAAACACAAATTATCCGTCTCGTTTAAGATTGAAATAATTTGATTAATTGAACAAAGTTTGCATCCGACTATTATTTTTGTACCAATTTGAGACTTGCTGGACAATGGCGTGCAAAGTACACTTTGAGCAGAGCTATCGGGAGGCGATCTCATAGAGATGGAAAGCAATGGCTTAGCCTCATCTCTTAATAAATTATTTAAGTTTTCAGCCATTAATCTTTTCAGCTGAGGTTCCACAAAATCAAACCTAAAGTTATCTAATACCATTGCTGGATAATACTTTTTGAGGAACGAAGCTGAATGTTCAGCATATTGGCAGGTTGTCCACAGCAGAGGTATAAGAAACGGAAATCGATTACCCCAATAAGCAAAGTACTTATCTGGAGATTTGCCAAGTGACTCCTTAATTTGTTGTGGAAGCTTTGCGTGGACCTTGTACATCTCCACAATTACTTTGATTAAATGCCAGAATTTTCTTCCGTCAATGCCTCTATTTGACTTTACAAAATCTATAAGACGCTGATCAATCACATCAATCCAATTCCAATTCTCCATTTTTGCAATAAATTTGCATGCACTGTCAAATATCTCATCTCTGTACATGCCAATGCATGACTTAATATCTTCTAAGAATTCTAGAATTTTAGCTCCTTCCCACAGTGCAGGATGAGCAAGAACAGCTTCTACTTGCGGTCTTTCATTTTCCTTATCTTTTATCATTTGACCAATAAGCCAAATGAATGCTTCCGCTCTAAATTTCTCCAGTTTAATTGCACTTAAAGCATAATCTGATTTTCCGACATAAATATTTGCCTGTCGCTTAAATCCTTTACCAAATGGATGTTCTCCTCTTGTTACCACGTAATAAAAAATGCAACCAAGTGAGAAAACATCAGCGGATTGTTCCTAAGACCAATCAATTAAATTAATATCATTCAATTAGCTTGTTATGTTTAAGCATAATTTTATTTCCAAACTTACGATATTTGAATTCGCTTCCATGCTAGTCTCGTCATCTAATTTTCTGAGAATTTCAGGTGCCATCCAGCATAAGCATCCAACGTCATCTGACATTTGTTTATGAGTAATAGTAGAAACTCTGTGCCGGAGCCTTCGAGTTAGCCCAAAGTCAGAGACTTTCGCGTTGGGTTGTTCTGCTTTGGGCCATGAAATTAAAATATTAGTTGGCTTTAAATCGCCATGAACAATTTCTTTAGAATGTAGAAACATCAAGCCATCTGCAATCTGTTTAATGACACTAATAGCGTTTGCTTTTATCAGATATGGATTAAAAGTTTTAACAGCTTGAGCCAAGTCCATTTTACAAAGTTCCGTTGCAATTAAAAGCAAGTCCTTAGCGCATTCAGCCTTAAAATAGCGCACAATATTTTTATGTAACTTTAAGCTTGTCAGTAATTTAACTTCCTTTATAACAATATCTACATCTACGTCTTCGATGTTAAGGATTTTCACGGCGACATCTCTTTTTTCAAACCGTCCTTGGTAAACAGTAGTGTTGTATGAACCTCTTCCTATGAGCTTTTTTGTGTCATAGGTAATTGCGCTATCGAAAAGGTAGCAGTAAGTATATTTTAATATTTGATTAGTTGTCCTCCAAGTGACTGAAGCCGCCATACAGCATAAATAATATAATAGGGATATAATATAATAGCTGTAGTATTTTAGGGGAGTGACATCTTGTTGCATAGAATATTGTTCTATTTTTATAGATGGTTTGTTTGCATTAGATTGGAGTTCATATATGCCACGTGGCTTAATTCTTGAACGTGGCTTATAATTATCTCGGCCTTTTTTAACGAAGTCGGGCAGTCTGTCAGGCGAACTTTCTTTTAGTTCTTCCACACTTCCCTGGAAGGATTCCGGTACCATAAAAGTTATGAATTTTATTGGCTTCGGCTCAAAAAAGTCATACTTAAAATCTTTATGGTTCAGCGAGTAATACTTTTCAAGACCTTCTTCGTTCGAGTACTGATAAGCAGTCCAAAGTAAAGGAAAAAGAAACGAATGGAGATTACCCCAGTATTTTACATACTTCTCTGGCGAATTATCTAGCATCACCCGTACATTTTCAGGAAGTTTCGAAAAATCTCTATTCATCTAAAAAATTGTTTTGAGTAAATGCAAGCAATTTGTTTCATCAATGTCAATATTTGTCCTTAGATATTTCTGAATGGGTTGGTGTACCGGTTTGATCCAATTACAGTTCCATTTCTTTCCTTTCAATCTCAATTTCTTTAAACTTTTACCAGGATAGCGGTCAAGGTACGGATAAATATCTTCAAAGAAGCTAAAAACTGTTTTTGCATCCCAGAAAGCAGGGTGTGCCAGTATTTCATTAGCTGATGGCCTTTCCTTAGGATCCTGTTTAATCATTTGGTGGATTAGCCAAATAAAAATTTCAGCTTTGAATCTTTCAATAGTATGACATGATTCCACATTCAGTTCAGGTTTATCATCAAGTATGTTTGATTGCCTCCGTACAATACTTCCAAACGGATGAATGCCTCCAGTTAATACATAGTAGAAAAGGCAACCAAGTGAAAAGATATCCACGAGCAATCCCTAAAATTTTGCGTTTTTATACCGATAATTTACTTGACAAATAATTTAATCTGCACACTTACCACTTTAAATATCCAAGGAGTATTAGACATGTTGTAAAACTGTTTCAGGACTTCAGGCGCCATCCAACCCTCCGTTCCCATCGACGCCGTATTCAGCGTTACAACACTCTTTTCCTCTTGCACGATTTTGTTATAATGAAGATAACTTATTCCTTGCGTAACTTGCGTGAGGATTTCAATTTCCGCTTTGGAAACAATTTCTTGATTAAAAATCCACTCTTTCAAGTTACTTTGGCAGAGCTCAATCGCAATTAGAATGTAGTCGTCTTTAATCTCAGCTTTAAAATATCGGACTACGCTTGGATGCCAATCCATTTCCTTCAAAATGTCAATTTCTTTAAGTGCAATTTTCTTTTCCTTCCCACCCATATCCTCAACGCTGAGGATTTTAACCGCAACATGTCTACCGTCAAACCGTCCTTGAAAAACTTTCGTGTTGTATGAGCCTCTTCCAATAAGCTTGGTCTTGTCGTATGAAATAGTTCCTAGATTTTTGAATGGAGTTAAGGCATTTTGCGAATTTACTTGGTCTAGTATTTCAAGTGCTGCTGTTTGCCTATATTCATGAAGAATTATTTTGAGAGCTTCGTAGCTATTTGCTCTCGTTTGAATTAGTTTGTAGAATGCTGCTGACTTGTGGTATGAATTTTGGAATGAATTCTATTAAAGAAAATATAGAATAATTAATATGCAATTTTATTTAAAAATTAACGCAAAAACTTACAAAACTTAACACCTCCTCTTGAGTCAACAGTCCCTTTGATTGAAATGCCAAAAGAAAGCTGATATTACACAAAGTGCAATGAATTAATTGACTTAAATTTTGCTGAATGTGTTCGCGTTGCCACTTTTCCATTTTTAGTTTTTACTAAGCACTACTAACTAAAAATGATCTGTTTTGTTAACTCCCAATTTCACTGGTTGGCAACTTGTAAAAATGGCGTTCGTTTGAATACTGCAATAAATCATTGGTCTTCCCAGATAAGGATGGATCATTCCAATTGGTGGAATCAAGAATGACCTACTGCTTATCCATTTTTTTATTCTGTTTGAATGCTCAGATAAATTTTATTGAGGGATAAGATGATAAGATGGAATTGTTTGAAAATGATTATGTAAACTGTGTGAGGCATTCCTGGAGATAAAATCGAACTAGATAACGTTCACTGTATCAAAACCAAGCTTATTGAGAATTGAGAGGTGGCATTGCAAAAAACATGTAATGTTAAATACAAAGCTTGCCTTATAGTTTGGGGTAATACGTGGTCAAATTTGAGGCTTCCGTGTCTCAGAATTTCTTTAGAATCACAAGACTGTCACATCCGGTGGGTTTTACATGTTCACAGTTGGTTGGTGGTCATGTAATTAATATACATGCTTGTTGCAATCGCTCCTAAATTTAATTTAATTATTTAGTGGTCTAGGACAAACTTAATGTTATTCAAATATGACATGACGAAATACTTTTTGTGACACTTGAATTTTAATATAATAATGCTGAACGTTTTATTTATCAGCATATATTGAAAGAACAGATTCATTCTAGATAGATTCATTAACAATAAAGAAGGTTCAAAGGAACATTGAGGTTGTTCAAAGTGTTGTGATCTACATCAAGAATTGTTCCTGGTTGCAAACCAAAACATTATTCTCTCTAAAATTCAAACCCTCTTAATCTTAAAGTTATAGTTGTAAAAATTACAATTTAAAAATAAAATGAGTCAATCAAAACTGGTGAAAGAAAGACACAAGTGCAACCTATCCAAGCACATCAAATATATTAACAATGAAGATAGCCACAATTGCATCTTCTGCTTCAAACAGTTTATTCATTCTTCAGCGCTTAAAACACATTTGCGCAGTCATATCCAGGAACGCCCCTATTTCTGCCCCAAGTGCCCCAAGGAGATGGGACAATTTAGCAACTTAAAAGTACATTTGGAGACGCACAGTATTATTAGAAACAGAATCAAGTGCCATTTGTGTCCAAACTCCTTCTTTTACAAAAACAGATACATAAATCATCTTAAATTACACGAAAGAAAGAAAACGTTCCAGTGTTCAGTGTGTCAAATGATATTACTCACAAGTGGAAAGCGACAAATTCACATGAGGAAGCATATTAAGCCACCAGAGCACTTGAAATGTTCCATTTGTGGAAAGCAGTTTTATCAGAAGTATGCACTTGATATTTTTTTGCTACGCATTCCAGGGAGAAGCTCAAGTGCCATTGATGCCCCAAGACATTCTTTCTCCAAAAGACATTGAAAGTTTATCTCAAATTCCATAAAAACCCAGAATTCAAGTTCAAATGTGATTTGTGCCCTTCCCGTTTCCTAACACGTGTGAATTATAACCGGCATCTGAAAATAATTCATCTAAAATCAGACAAACTATTCATCTGCGTCTTCTGTTCCAAGCAGTTTGGGGCAATGAAATATTTTCAAAAACACTTCCTTGCCCATACCCTGGAGCGCCCTCATCTCTGTCCAGATTGTCCAAAAGAATTCAGGAATAAAATAAGTCTGACTAAGCACAAAAGGAGTCATTCTCATCTGCGAGAAAAGTTTAAATGTGACCTCTGCCCAAAAATATATTACTCTGGTTATTCTCTTGCCCAACACGTTAGAGAACATCTTGGAGAGAAACATTTCAAATGCCTCTACTGCCCCATGACCTTCCTAAACTGGTATCAGAACACCAACCACGAAGCTGATGAACACGACGGGAGAAAGTTCAAGTGCCCTGACTGCCCAAAACTCTTTTATGCTAAGGAACAGTTGGAGAAACACAGTCGAGCTCACAGCCAGGAGAGGAATTACGCTTGCCTAATTTGTCCAAAGCGATTTCGCTATCCAGATGGACTCCGTAGACATAATCAAATGGAACATAGCAACAAGCGCCCTTACAAATGTGACCACTGCGGAGAAGCCTTTACTACACGCAAGTGTTTAAGAAAGCATTCTGTAAAACGCCATGAAAAACCCAAATTGCGGTGTAAGACCTGCAACAAATTGTTCTTCTTTAAAGCCGACTTAACAGTCCATTTAAAAACGCATTTGACAGAGAGAAATGAGGA
This sequence comes from Rambutsinella grinnellia, assembly GCA_027743725.1. Classification (NCBI taxonomy): domain Eukaryota; kingdom Metazoa; phylum Arthropoda; class Collembola; order Entomobryomorpha; family Entomobryidae; genus Rambutsinella; species Rambutsinella grinnellia. The sequence continues at coordinate 14,765 of JAHZMU010002614.1, read as the reverse complement.
ATGTGATAAGTGTGGACAAAGATTCAAGGACAAACGTGGCTTGAAATCGCATTTCAAACACGTTCATTCCGGAGTGAGAAAATTTGCTTGTACAATTTGCGGATATAAGTTTATCAACAATTATAAATTGGTCGCACATATGAAGACCCACGCTAGGAAGAATTTTAAAAGAAAAGCTCGGGATGGACGTAAAGACAAATGTGAATAAGATTATGCTAAATAAAAATAATATATTTAAATGTTTTATCAGAATTAACATAAATATTTATAGACTCGTTCAATAAATATACTTATATTTTTAATTTAAAGTGTGCTTATTCACTTCAACATGCTCCAGATATTTCTTGCGTGAAATAATAAAATATCTGGATTGCTTGGGCTAACATCACTGTAAACAAAGAAGAAAAGCATTTTCAAGAAGCATAGCAGGGTTTTTGTTACGCTTTCATCAATTTTTCTAAATCTAAAACCCTGCTTAAACGCAACATTACAGGGTTAACGGCTCACATTCACTCCCTTAACTCCAAACATTGTTTTGTTTTATCAACTTTGTAAACAAAAACTTTTACAAAGCACTCGGAATAAATATTTTCAAATTTAATTTTTAAATTATTGAATCCAAGTAAAGCTTGAAATGAATCAATCCGAAATAGTGAAAGAAAGACACAAGTGCAAACTGTGCCCGTCCAGTTTCCGAGCGCAAAAATTGCTATCCAAGCACATAAAATATATCCACACTGAAGTTAAACACGAGTGCATATTCTGTTTTAAAAGATTCACAGATGCGGCATTCCTAGAAATCCATTTACGCAATCATATCCGGGAATTCCCTGTTTTCTGCTCCAAGTGCCCGCACGAGACAAGATCCAAGTACGACTTGAAAAAGCACTTGGAGACTCATCAGAATATCACAAGTAGGAGCAGATTCAAGTGCCACTTATGTCCGAAATCATTTCTTGTTAAAACCTATCTTAAAGTACATCTTAATGTTCATGGAGGACAGAAAAAGTTCCAGTGTAAACAGTGCCAAAAGATGTTCTTGACTAGTGGAAAACGCAAGACACACAGGAAAATACATACTCAACCATCAAAGGACTTAAAGTGCTCCGTTTGTGGAAGGCAATTTTTTGAAAAACGATCATTTTCTTCACACTTGCCCACGCATTCCATTCGGGAAAAGCTTAAGTGCCATTTATGCCCAAAGACATTCTTACGACCGAAGTCCTTGCAAGTCCATCTCAAGCTACATCAAAATCCTGACTTTCAATTCAACTGTGACTTGTGTCCTTCCCGTTTCCATACACGTCGGAGGCATCAACACCACCTTAAAATGATTCATCTACTAACCAAAAAGATATTCGAGTGCGTCTTCTGTACAAAGCAGTTTGGAGCAATGTGCCACCTTCAAGATCACCTCCTTGTCCACACATTAGAGCGCCCTTACCTCTGCCCACTTTGTCCAAACGAGTACAGACTTAAAAGCTACCTAACTTACCACCTCAAAACCCATTCTAAACAACGAGACAAGTTTAAATGTGACCTCTGTCCAAAATCATATTACACCCGGACTTATCTTGCGGAGCACGTCAGAGCCCATTTCGGAGAAAAACATTATAAATGCAGCTACTGCCCTATGACCTTTACAAGAGCGTTGCAAAAGACTATCCACCAGATTGAGTTACATGAAGGAAGACAAATTAAATGTCCTGAATGTCCAAAGCTCTTCGCTACGAAAGGACAACTGAAAGTTCATAGTGTATCACACAACAATGATAGAAATCACGTTTGCAAAATTTGTCCAAAACAATTTCGCTACCCGAATGGTCTCACTTATCACATCAGAGCAGAACATGCGAATGATCGCACTTTGTGACCTCTGTGGGAAAGCCTTCGTCGCACGGAGTTGCATGAAAAGCCATTTTACAAGACGACACGCAAAACCAAAGTTTTGTTGTGAGACTTGCAATAAAGAATTCTTTTCTAAAGGAGACTTGGACAAGCATCTTAAATCACATTTAACAAATAGAAATGTAGAATGAGGCGAGTATTGGAAAATATCCTACATCGAAGATATATACCGGATTAAGAAAATATCTCAAACTAATGAATTGCATTAAATTGAAAAGTTTATCTTTAATTTAAAGACTTTAAAGTTTGTCTGGAATTCTCTCTTTAATAGACTCTCTTATCTTGATCATTTATTTCATGAATATAGATGGAGCTTTTGTAATATGAATTTAGATATTATGCTAAACCTTCCGTTTTTAATTTTTCTAGACTGTATTACATAGTAGTTCTTAGCAACGTTTTTAATTAAAACAAATTAAAAGTTTTAATAAATCTAGTATAAATTAAAAGATCTTTCCACCAGCTCAATTATTTTTACATTCCTTGATCATTGCGCTGTGAGAATTATAACAAATCGTCATTCTACTTCATCTTACAGATAATTGCATTTGGCAAGTGAAATGTGTAGAGTACGGAAAAGAGTTCAAGTTCAAAGCACGTTTAAAAAAATTCTCATAAATACTCAACCTTACACCTTAACAAACGACTGTTTGACTGAAGGACTGAATAACCTGCATGCATAAATTCTCCATTATTTTACCCTTTCAAGTCAAAACACGAACAGGTTTATACACCTGTTTTTACTCAACTCTATTTGTGCTACTCTTCTTTACTTTGCTTTTGGTCACCTACTTTTCAATAGAAATATCACAAGTCTCTTGTAAATATTTTTTATAATTTTCTTACAAACAAGATAGATTTTATTTGATTGATTTAAAAGCTAAAATGAATCAATCAAAATCAAAAGTGAAAAATAATTCAAGATTAAACTTTGACTCACTAGTTTTCAAATCAAAAAGCTATTCAAACAAAAGCTCTACCAATAATGGAAATAAGCACGAGTGCATCTTTTGTTTAAAAATGTTTACTTGTTTTTCGGCATTGGAACTACATTTACGCAGACATATCCGGGAACGACCCGTTCTTTGCCTTAAGTGCCTGCAAGAGATGGGAACCACTTACGAGTTAAACGTCCACTTGGAGGCGCACAGAAGTAAGAGGACGAGGTTCAAATGCCACTTATGTCCAAAATCCTTCCTTCAAAAAAATCATCTCAGAGAACACGTTAAAGTGCACGGCGGAAGTGAAACGTTCCAGTGCAAAATGTGCCCTATGAAGTTCCTTTCACGTGGAAAATTGCAGTCGCACAACGCCAAACATAAGCCACTGGAAAAACTCAAATGTTCTATTTGTAGCAAACAGTTTTTTCGAAAAGATAAATATTATTTACACCTGGCAACCCATTCTTCCATTCGGGCAAAGCTTAAGTGCCATTTATGTTCAAAGAGCTTCTTAATTCAAAAAAACTTGGAGGATCATCTCAAGTTACACAAAAACCCTGAGTTTAAGTTCTTTTGTGACTTGTGCCCTACCCGATTCCACACAAGGTGGAACTACCAACAACATTTAGCACTTGTTCATCTACAATCAAACAAAGTATTTGACTGCGTCTTTTGTTCTAAACGGTTTGGATCAATGGATCGTCTTCAGATGCACCTTAAAGGCCACATCCTGGAACGCCCTTATCTTTGCTCACACTGCCCAAACGAATATAAAAGTAGACACGGCTTCAAATATCATCTCAAAAGTCATTCTGAACAGAGAGAAACGTTTAAGTGTGAACTTTGCCCCAAAGTATATTACTCGCTAAATTCGCTTACGCTACACGTTCGACTCCATCTTGGAGAGAAGTATTATAAATGCCGCCATTGTCCGATGGCCTTTGTAAGATCACGGCAAAGAGATGTCCACCAAATAGATGTACACGAAGGTAGGCAAATGAAGTGCCCAGAATGTCCAAAACTCTTTGCAAATAAGGACTGTTTGAAGATACACATTCAAACTCATAACCATAAGAGAAAGCTGGCTTGCAGAATTTGTCAAAAACAGTTTTGTTATTTGCATAGCAACGAACTGGAAAAAAGCACTGAATACCCATATAAATGTGACCTCTGTGAAGATGCCTTTATCACACGGGCATATTTGAAAAGGCATTTCACAAAAAGCCACGAAAGCCCCAAGTTCCGTTGTAAGACTTGCCACAAATTCTTCTTCTTTCAAAAAGACCTCAAAGGTCATCTTAAAACGCACTTAACGGAAAGAAACCTGGAATGCAGTGACTGTGGAAAAACATTCAAACGCCAAGACATATTAAAAAGACATTTCATGCTAGTTCATTCCACAGCTGAAAAAAAGTTTGTGTGCAAAATTTGCGGATTCAGATTTCATATGAATTATATGCTGGTCGCTCATATGAAAGTACACGAAAGAAAAATTAAGTGTGGTGGCTCCCAGGATACTTATTAATTGGAATTGCTCCTTCAATATTAAGGGAAATATAAATCTATTAAAAGCAAATGTTTTCTTCAGTAAGTTTTTACTAGTAATGTAATACTATAATTTTAATTATGTTATTATATTTTGCAAAATCATGTCATTTTCGCATCCTCAATTTATTATATGCATTTCCGGATTATAATCGTTAACAATATTGTAATATCATTGCACTAAAGAGCTTAATTAAATGCGCAGTAAAACTTCCGGTTAATATTACCAAGAGCAATTATTTATTAGAACGTCAGCGGAAAAGCTTAAAGACTAATAAATTTTTTGAATTAATTAGATATTATATAATAGCATAGCCTGGATGCCTGGTCCGTTGGCCTAAATTCGGAGACTTATCCGTTTGTAGGACTGGAAACGGTCTTTTCGTTATAGATGCGGATAGGCTAAATGAATTTTATGAATGTGGTGGTTGCCACGGCCACAGATGGATTCCTTTTGAAAGGCTTAATGAAAAATTAAAAGAATTGCTCCCACTAGGCAAAACACAAGATGGTCGTGTATTGTACGCGTGTAGGGGACACATTCAAGGCAAAATTGCAGTTGGAAAATATGTCCAAGAGTCTAGCCTTTGTTATGTGCTATTCGAAAAGGAGAAGCACAGATTAATAGATTCATTTGAAGTTTTAAGTGTACCGGATGAATTCAAGGAGGATTATACTTTGGAGAATTATAAAAGTCTTGGTAAACTATTTGGGGTGCCTATAAAAGGTGGCAGGTCTGTGAAAGGAGACGTATCGTTTATCGCTTCGGGTATTGTTTTATCTGAAAGTTTTATCTCTTGGGAGAAAAGTGTTGGGGAGATGTTTGAGAGTGAAAGTCACATTGGTATAGCTTATTTCCCTTGGAGAGCAAGGGAGAGACATGGGCGAATTTTTTCTATATTGACGTGTAAAGCTAGTTTCTAAGTAAATCAATCCCTTTTATTTTTTTAAGCTTTTTCTCATTTTATAATTGTTATTAATAAAATAGATGTCGCAATTCAATAGTATTTCAATACAAACTGGTTTTGGCAGAGAATGCGGAAAATGAATAAATTCATAAATGCGTTTTCTCTGCGATGATACAAACAATATTGTCATTTTCAGGAATGTCAATTATTAAATAAAAATGCCACTATAAGAATTTTCTCTGTACTTATATTACTAAAACTAATTTAAGTTGTAAATTTATGTAAATAAACTTCATATATCCAACGTTGTACTTTCGGCTTACTTAAAAATTATTTTTTCATTACCGGATCATAGTGGATCATAGTAGAAAATCATTAACAAGCAATGTTATTAAAAAGGAAGTAAATCAATAAAAGCATTTTGCAAACTAAAAGTTAAAATGAATCAGTCAAATGCGCAGTAAAACTTCCGGTGAATATAAAAACAATTATTTCTTAACACGTCAGCGGAAAAGCTTAAAAGCCTCTAATAAATTAAACTAGAATTTATATAATAGCACGAGTCCTATCAAATTATAAAAGTTATGCATTACCTATCTGAAAATTATTGTAAATGGATTATATTATTTATCATAACCCATTCAATTTTTGTGGGAGGAGATGATAATCTCACAATCTTCCATTGTGATAACCCCGACGAGTGGCTAAATGGTAAACTCTTAATTGTGATGATAATATTTTTGACTAAAATGATGTTTATTCTTCTCTAAAGTGTTCAAAGTAGGTCAAAAAGGTCGAGCATTCGTTCCCGGCCAAAAATGGCAAAATGGCATTGTCAAATACAAGCTGGACCAAAGCCTAACTTTTGAAGACAGGCTAGAAGTTCGAAAAGCGTTTGAAGACATTTCCTCCAAAACGTGCATTAAATTCCAGGCACGTTCTCTAGGAGAAGCTGACTACACCGAGATAATTACAGACGACTCTGTCTGTGGTCAAGGTCATTTGTGCCGAAAAGGTGGAGTGCAATTCGCTAAGTTTGGTGGTTTCTGCCGAAGAATGAACACAATGGTCCATGAACTCGCTCATAATCTGTGTGCACACCACGAACATCATAGAGCAGACAGAGATGACTTTTTAGACTATAGAAAATGCGCTGCAGAAGAAATTCCAGGGAAATATGGTGATCTAGACTTGAGAGAAAGTATGTACGATTACGGGAGCGTTATGCACTATCACTGCGGGACGTGCAAAATAGGTTGGCCAAAATACGCAGGTGGAGATCCATCCATTTGTCGGACTGGAAATGGCCTTAGTGTTTTGGATGCGGATAGGCTAAATGACCTTTATAAATGCGGTGGTTGCCACGGCCATAGATGGATTCCCTTTAAAAGAATCAATGAAAAATTGAAAGAAATAATACAATTAGGCCAAACCCAAGATGGTCGGCGCTTGTACGCTTGCAGAGGGCATATTGATGGCAAAATTGCAGTTGGAAAATATGTGCAGACTTCACACGTTTGCTATTTGATATTTGATGGAGATGAGCATAAATTGGAAGAAGGATTTGAAGTTTTAAGTGTACCGGAAGAATTAAAGGGGGAGTATGGTTTGGAGAGGTACAAAGGTCTAGATAAATTATTAGGGGTGCCTATAAAAGGTGGCAGGTCTGTGAAAGGAGATGAGTCGTTTATTGCTTCGGGCATTGTTTTTAAGGGAAACTCTTCCGAGAAAAGTGTTGGCGAGATGTTTGAAAGCGAAAGTCACATGGTTATAGCTTATTTTCCTTGGAGGGGGCTGGAAAGACATACACGAGTTTTTTCTATATTAACGTGTAGAGCTAGCTTCTAGAAAATCCGTAATGATGTGTTTTTCAAGCTTTCTGTCATTACATTTAAACCTTCTGTTATAAAAAAGCTTGGGAGAAAAGTATTCGGGAGATTTTAATGCCAAAAAGAATAGCTTATTATTCAGTGGAGAGCGTTGGCGAGAAGGGTGTATCCGAAAAGCAGAATCATTAAAAAAATTGTAATATAATTGATCTAAAGAACCTAATAAAATGCGCAGTAAAACTTCCGGTGGCAAATTAAAAAAACAATTATTTATTAGCACGTCAGCGGAAAAGCTTCTAATAAAATTTCTTGAACTAATTATAATTCATATAATAGCACGAGCTCAATTTTACAATTATAAAAGCTCAGTTATGAATTATCCCCGCTACCTATCTGAAAATTATAGTAAATGCATCATATTATTTATAATAACCAATTTCATTTTTGTGGGAGGAGCTGACAATCACACACATTTTCATTGTGATACCCCAGATGAGTGGCTAAATGGTAAACTCTCTCTTCTAAAATGATAATATTCTTGAGTAAAATTACATCTATTATTTTCTAAAGTGTTTAAAGGAGGGCAAGCCGGCCGAACATTTCATCCCGGTGATAAATGGCCATTGGGCGTTGTCAAATACAAGCTGGACAAAAGTCTAACTTTATTAGACAGGTTAGAAGTTCGAAAAGCGTTTGAAGACATTTCCTCAAAAACTTGCATTAAATTCCAGCCACGCTCATTAGGAGACGCTGATTACACCGAGATTATCGTAGACGATAAGGTTTGTGGAAAAGCTAATTTGTGCCGATTAGGTGGAGTACAATTTACAAAGTTTGGTAGTGTATGCAGGAACATGAACACAATGGTCCATGAACTAGGTCATACTCTATGTTTAGGCCATGAACATTCAAGATGGGACAGAGATGAATATTTAGACTATAGAGAATGCAGTGAAAAAGAAATTTCCGGCAAGAATACTAAGATGGACACGAGAGGAACCATGTACGATTATGGGAGCGCAATGCAATATGATTGCGGGGGATGCCTGGTCGGTTGGCCTAAATTCGGAGACTTATCCGTTTGCAGGACTTCAAACGGTCTCTCCGTTATAGATGCGGATAGGCTAAATGATTTTTATGAATGTGGGGGTTGTCACGGCCATAGATGGATTCCTTTTGAAAAGATAAATGAAAAATTAAAAGAATTACTCCCACTAGGCAAGACACAAGATGGTCGGGTATTGTACGCGTGCAGGGGACACATTCAAGGAAAAATTGCAGTTGGAAAATATGTCCAAAAGTCTAACCTTTGCTATGTCCTATTTGAAAAGGAGGAGCACAAATTAATAGATTCATTTGAAGTTTTCAGTGTACCGGATGAATTCAAGGAGGATTATAAATTGGAGAATTATAAAGGTCTTAGTAAACTATTTGGGGTGCCTATAAAAGGTGGCAGGTCTGTGAAAGGAGATCCATCGTTTATTGTTTCGGGAATTGTTTTTAATAGTAAATTTACCTCTTTTGAGCAAAGTGTTGGGGAGATGTTTGAGAGCGAAAGTCACATTGGTATAGCTTATTTCCCTTGGAGAGCAAGGGAGAGACATGGGCGGATTTTTTCTATATTGACGTGTAAAGCTAGCTTCTAAATTTGACCCCGTCTAATTTATTTTTTAAGCTTTTTGTTATACTATTTATAACTTATTAATAAAATAGCTGTAGTAATTATAAAACTAGTATTTTAATATTGATTTAAGCGAAGGATGCGGAGAAATGATATAATTCATAGCTTTTTTTATGCTGCGCTCACACAAAGAATATCTTAAAGGTCATTTATACGGGGGGTATTTTTAACTCCTTTTACTCGGCATGTTAGAAAATATGTAGAGCTTCAAAAATTTGGTCATAGAATTACCCAAGTGTATGAGCTTAGTATGCAAAAAATCGGAACATTCGGGTTGGTGGGAGCTGAGCAAATCCAGCTCAAGTTCAGGAAGTCGGAGCAACCATAAAATCAGGGTACCCCAAGGCAACACATTTTTTGACCCTGTGGGGTCAACTGGCATCCGACATAAAAATCAAGTAAGCACGTGTCAATGGGAACCTTTGCCTCTCATATGCACCGATTTAGCTCATATGTGCTGACGACAGTTAGCCATACAACCTGACCCTAATAGGGTCACCCCTCTATATTCACTAATGTCACTATGACCCATGCTGGACAGGGTGTGTTTGGAAAAAAATGGTCGAGTGTCATAGCATTATATAGGTAAGATTGTAGGAATTAATTGTGGAAGTGTTTCTAAATTACATAGAACATTTTTCGTCTCGCGAAGCCTAGTTGCCCGATGAGCTCCAAGGCCGCTCCTGGGGCACTAAAATACAAAATTTTAGTTTTTCAAAGAAGTTTACGCTCCTTTGGACAAGGCATTTGTGACTATTTAGCTATAATGTTGTTCTAGGTATTAAATTTGGAGCTTTTTCTATCAACTAAAACAATTGTGACCCGATTGCATAAACTCTAAAGACAGGAGAGCCTCCTATAGAGAAGCTCGATTAGGGGATTTTGACTTACCTCTTGACAACAAAGGGGGTCACAACATAGGAAGTCTTAGGTCGTTTATCTTCAATACGGGGCTTGCTGACACCGAATACTCGACACATATTATAGATTAGACTTCTAGGAATTAACCCACATCTTTTATTTTGCGAAAAACAGTTAAAAATGGTTGATTTTACTTGAACGAATGTGAGAAAGTCGGAGGCGCAAGGTCATCTCGAAGGGTTACTGAAAATTGCATTTTTGGAGGGGATGGTGGGGTTAAGGATCAAAATTAAATGTGTATTGTGTTAGACAAAAGTTAATTTATAAGATTCCAATCTATTTCTGATAAGCTCTGCAATACTTTCAGACGTATGCCGCTAGTAAAAGGAATAAAAAATACCTCCCCGTAGAAGCAGAACACCTTTCTCTGCTCTTCATACATTTCTAACCCTTTTATTTACAGCATGAACAGGTTCATATTCACCTGTTGTTCATAATCAACTCTTGTTGTTTTACTAGATCCTTAACATTGCTATACTTTTGTTATCCTATTTTTCTAAATCAAAACATTAATTTACAAGTCTCTTGCAATATATTCAATTTTATTTTTTAAATATCTTAATTTAAATTTAAAATTTAAAATGAGTCAAGCAAAAGTAGTGAAAGGAAGGTACAATTGCAAAGAGTGCTCCTCCAGTTTATATTCACAAGTAGCCCTAACTAGACACATCAAATATATCCATAATGAAGCTATACACGAGTGCCTCTTTTGTCTAAAGCGATTTATTAAAAACATTCACTTGGAAACCCATTTACGTACACATATCCATGAATACCCCGTTTTCTGTCCGAAGTGTCCGAAGGAGGTTAGCGCCAAGTATCTGCTAAAGAGACACTTGGAAATGCACAAAAGTATTAGGACAAGAATCAAATGCCATTTATGCTCGAAATCTTTTTTTGGCAAAAGATATTTTAAAATACATTTGAAATGGCACAAAGGAAAGAAGTTCCCGTGCAAAGAGTGCCAACTGATGTTCCCAACAATTGGAAAGCTAAAAGTGCACATGATGAAACATAAGCCTCCACCAAATAACTTGAAATGTTCCGTTTGCGGAAAGCAGTTTTATCAGAATTACCATTTTGAAAAACATTTGGCCACACATTCCATCCGGGAAAGGCTTAAATGCCATTTATGTCCGAAGACATTCTTAATTCAAAAGACGCTGGATAACCACCTCAACTTCCACAAAAACCCTGTTTATCAAATCAGTTGTGACAAGTGCCCTTCCCGTTTCCATATACGGGCAAACTATCAACAGCATTTCAGAACCTATCATCTAAAATCAAACAAAATCCATTCATGTGTCTTTTGTGAGAAACAGTTTAATTCAGTTGAGATCCACACCCACCTTCTCGGCCACACCCAGGAGCGCCCACACCTCTGCCCACTTTGCCCGAACGAATATAAACAAAAATCTAATTTAAATAAACACCTCAAAAGCCATCAAGAAAATCAAGAAACCTTTGAATGTGACCTCTGCTCCAAATCATATTTCTCCCGTTCCTATCTTGCGGAGCACGTTAGGATTCATTTTGGAGAGAAACACTATAAATGTCGCTATTGCTCCATGACCTTTGTAACCTGGCATCAGAGGAAGCTCCACCAAATAAATGTACATGAAGGGAAGCAATTCAAGTGGTGAGAGTGCCCCAAGCTATTTGCTTTAAAGAGCAATTTAAAGCTACACCGTCAAGTTCATAGCCAAAAGAAAAATCACGCTTGTAAAATTTGTCCAAAGTAATACGGTTCTTTGCGTAGCCTTCGTGATCACATTAAGCTGAAACATGGAACTGAGCGCCCTTAAAAATGTGATCTTTGTGAAGAAGCCTTTATAAATAAGCACTACCTAAGCGTACACCTTACTAGACACCATACAAAACCGAAAGTTCGGTGTGAAACCTGCAACAAGTTATTCTTCTTCAGAAATGATTTAAATGACCATCTTAATTCGCATTTTACAGGTAAAAATGTGAAATGTGGCGAATGTGGAAGTATGTTCAAATCAAGGCGGACGCTGAAGCTTCATATCAAACAAATGCATTCAGGAGTAGAAAAGATTGTGTAAATTTCTTGTATTGAAATGTACCCCGAAATTATTCTTTGATAACTGAGATAAAAGCCTATCATTAAAATCGGCTACAAGCAGCCGTTTTAATCAGAATTAATAGAGATCTTAATTTTGAGAAATTTTTATTTAAACAAAATGAATTTAATATTTCTGTTTTTAATGTTTTTTTAAATTTTGTTAAAACTAATCTCGTTGTAAATTCATTGATTAAACTTGTACTTTGCCGATTAAAACGTAATGATTTCCGCTAACACATTATTATTTTTTGCATTTCCTGATCATATTATAAATATTAGTCATTAATTAAAACTGAAATAAGTCAAATTAATTAGGCATTATGCGCAAATTAATGCGATCATTAACAAATATTAATTAGCACGTCAGCGAAAGAGTTGAAGAGCGTTTAAGAGAATTTATTCAATTAACACGAGCCCATTTTCATAGAAGCCCAGTTATGAAGTCTTTGCTACGCTCAACCTGTCTAATAACGTAAATGCGCTGCATTATCATAACCATTTTAATTTTTCTTGGAGGAGTCAAAAATCATCCAGACTTTCACTGTGATACCCCTGATGAGTGGCTAAATGGTAATTTTAAAACAAGTTTGCAAATCTACAAAGCATTTTGACTAAAATTAATTTAAATATTTCTAAAGTGTTTAAGGGAGACCCAAGCGGTCGAGCATTCTCCCCCGGCCAAAAATGGCCAAATGGCATTATCAAATACAAACTCCACAAAAGCCTAACTCTTGCAGATAAATTAGAAGTGCGAAAAGCATTTAACGACATTTCCTCAAAGACCTGTATAAAATTCCAGCCACGCTCACTAGGAGAAGCTGCCTTCACCGAGATAAGCGCAGATGACTCTGTCTGTGGAAAAGGCCATTTTTGCCGCGTAGGGAATCAACAATTCGCAAAGTTTGGGCGTCATTGTCGAAGAATGAACACAATGGTCCATGAACTAGGTCATAATTTATGCTTAGCCCACGAACACACAAGAGCAGACAGAGATTACTATTTAGACTTTAGGAAATGTTCTGAAAGTGAAATTCCTGGGAAGAATACTAAGCTGGACACGAGAGGATCTCTTTACGATTATGGGAGCGTAATGCACTATTTCTGCGGAAAGTGCAAAGGCGGTTGGCCTAAATTCTCAGATGGGGACACATCCATTTGCAAGACGTCAAAAGGCTTAAGTGTTTTAGATGCGGATAGAATAAATGGGTTTTATGACTGCGGAGGTTGCTACGGCCACAGATGGATTCCTTACGAAAGTCTTAAGGAAAAACTGAAAGAATTACTGCCCTTAGGCCAAACACAAGATGGGCGGATCCTCTACGCCTGCCGTGGCCACATTGATGGGAAAATTGCAATAGGAAAATATGTGCAGACTTCGAACGTTTGCTATTTTCCATATGGGCAAGAGCACAGATTAAACACTGGCTTTGAAGTTTTAAGTGTGCCGGATGAATTAAAAACGTATTATACTGTGGAGGATTATACAAGCGTTGATAAACTATATGGGAAGATGATAAGGGGCGGAAGGTCTGCGAAAGGAGATGTGTCATTTATTGCTACGGGATTAGTATCGATTGGAAGCGCTTGGGAGAAAAGTATTGGGGAGACGTTTGAAAGTGAAAGTCACATGGGTATAGCCTATTTCCCTTGGCAAGGGTGGGAGAGGAAAGTGTCAAATTTTTCTGTGTTGACATGCACAGCTAGTTTTTAAATGGGCAGCAATTCTGCTAGCTCAATTCATTCTTTTCGGATTTCCGAATCATATTAAATCATCAGGAAGTCGAATTAATAAAAGCATTAAATTAAAAGCCCAAATATGGTAATACACAATTAATAAGTACGTCAACGGAAGAGTTTAAAAGCTTATAATAAATTTGTTTAAATTAATTACAATTTGTGCACTTAATACTTAATAACTGCTTAGATGCATTCTGTTCACTGCCTAACCAAAATCTACTGCAAATGCATTGCAGTTTCATAACCATTTTAATTTTTGTGGGAGGAGCCAGCAGTCGCCGCAACTTCATTTGTGATACTCCCGATGAATGGCTAAATGGTAAACTCTAGAGCTCTTCAAATCACAAGTCAATTTTCTACTAAAATTGACTAATTTATTTTCTAAAGTGTACAAAGGAGACCTCAGCGGTCGGACCTTCGAGCGAGGCACAAAATGGCCAAATGCTATCGTCACATATCGACTCAGCATCACCCTAACTGCTGCCGACAAGGTCCAAGTGCTCAAATCTTTTGAAGACATTGAAGAAAAAACGTGCATCAGATTCCAGCCACGCTCATTGGGTGGACGTTCCTTCACCGAGATAGTCGCAGACGACAAGGTTTGTGGAGTAGCCCATGTTTGCCGAACCGGTGGTCAGCAATACGCAAAGTTTGGGGGTTGGTGTAAGGATATGAATACGATGGTTCATGAACTAGGCCATATGTTGTGCTTAGGCCACGAACACCAAAGACCAGATAGGGATGAACATCTCGACTTTAGCAAATGTCCTCCGGAAAAAATACCTGGGAAGAGTAAAGGCATGAACACCAGAGGAACTTTGTACGACTATGCGAGCCAAATGCATTATCAATGCGGATATTGCGGCTTAGGCGGTTGGCCTAAATTTGGAGGCGCCAATATCTACTTGTGTGGATCCGCAAAAGGCTTAAGTGTTTTGGATGCGGATAAGCTTAATGAATTTTATGAATGCGGAGGTTGCTACGGACACAGATGGATTCCTTTTGAAAATTTAAAAGAAAAGGTTAAAGAGTTGCTTCCTTTAGGCCAAACACAAGATGGGCGTCTTCTGTATGCCTGCCGAGGACATATTGATGGCAAAATTGCAATTGGAAAATACGTCCAAAGTTCAAACGTTTGCTATTTACCATTTGCGGGAAAGGAGAATAGATTAAACGCTGGCTTTGAAGTTTTAAGTGTACCGGAGGAAC
>JAHZMU010002613.1:0-15542 GCA_027743725.1 Rambutsinella grinnellia | reverse complement strand
AGAAAAGAGTCTTTTGTTATTTACTTTTTGGATTTTTGTCCAGTTCCAGCCTTCCAAGTGCATTCTCCACGAGGGTTTACGTTATCGACCGCACATAAGAAGAATTCTTTTCTCATCGTCATCGTCTCTTCTCTCACTGAGTTTTACACGCACAATCATCATCATATGCACTCCAGTTAGTCTAAAAAGTAAACCGACAGTGGTCATTCTCCTTCCCCCTTTTTTCTCAAGCTGGACATTACTCTTAAATAGTAATATCCTTATAAAATATGATAAGCCTTTTAGCTTAAAAAGTGCTTTGTTCCCTGAAAAAAAAATTGTGCTCACTCTTCTTCCCTTCTCCAAACTTCTCCGGCATTTCTCATGAGAAGGGAGAGCGAAATTATTAGAAATTTCTTTTGTCTGTGTTTTTCTTCCACTGCTCACTAGTCACCCCGAACAAAGAGGAAAGCCCTCTTATAAGGTGGATAAAAAAGGACTCTTTTTACTTTCATGTTTGTAAAACGATATAAATAATCATAATCACATTTTTGGTGGATGGATGAATACACGTATACAGTCTTGAAATATTATTGGAGTCCATTCCATTACAAAGTCAAAGTGAACGTGTGCTTTGTTCACTGCCAGCTCGGACTTGCCAAGAAGGAAAGGCTTTCAACTCTTCAAGACTTCAAGTCTACAGGATGAGGATAGCAAGAAGAAAGATGTAGAGAGTCAGTTGGTCTTGGTCGACCGTGCGTAGTGCATCATTGAGTCTGTGAGCAAAGCCTGCATTTTTCTCTACTGAGCTCCAAGCTCTCATTCTCACTTCTCACCTGTACGAACAAACCCTTATCACACATCTTTGTAATTGAAAGGAGGTGGATCATCCCTCCACTTGTTGCATGAAAATTTCCAGCGAAAAAAAACAACCGCCTTATCTTCCAGACAGTATTACTGGACAAAAATTAACTGAGTGAAGAGAAATATTTTAAGTGAAAATTTTTCCCGTGTGGTTTATGTGATTTTTACGTGTTTCTCCAGTCCAGCAAGTTTTACTGAAGTGTGAGCTCCCGTATAAAAGAGAGAAAGAGTTAATGTTCCTACGTGAAAATACTTTGATGACATGTTGAGCATATTAAGAGGAAGCGGCTCCTTCCGAAAGACACGGTGTTCTGTTACGTGAGCACAAGTTATGCATTCTTGGCTGGATTAGCTAAAACTTCTAAAAATCCGAGCTTATTTACATTGAACTGAAAAGTGAGAAAAAAATATTTTTCTTCCCAAAATCCTTTTGTGACATGCAGGATTTTTACTATGCCATTTAGGAAAATTTCTCTTGCTAATTGTGAAAACAACTTGTCGTTGAAAGTTCTGACTATTTGTAAAAGAGTTAACATTTAATTCGTTAAAAGACCGGAAAGAAATACAGAAGCGAGGAAAGACAAAAGAACAACAAGAGTCTCAAAGGAAAAAGAAGAATCTCCCGTTGAAAATCGGATTTTTCAAGGTAAGCTTCTCATTTGACAATTAATTACGATTTTTTATCCCAATCCTAAGAGGAAAATGAGATCTGATCAGTTCAGTAAAGCGAGAAGGGAAAAGAGACGAGAAGATTAATTTTTTTCTCTTAATAAAAAGCCAAGAAAAAGTAACTTTGTTGTTCTTGTTGAGTGAAGTAGAAGTATGCAGAAGAGAACTGCTGCTAGAGGATTGCAATCAAGTTTATTCAGTCGCTACATGTGTAAATGAAAAATTCATTTGTTATTGCTCGCTAAAAACTTTGAATGATTCGATTTCGCTCTTAACCATGTGTAAGCAAAGGAGGCTGAGTAAGTTGACGAAGAAGTCTGAAAGCAGCGATGATAATGACTAGGAGGAGGAAGGTTGTTAACTTTTGACAAGTACCTTTATACGCCATGCGCATACTAATAAAAAAATTCTCCATCCGCATTCCCCTTCACACTGGTCTTCATTCTTTATAATCCGCAAAAAAATATCAACTTTTTCCTCCGACTTTTCCCTCATCTGCTTTATCATCTATGAGATGGGAATTGGCAGTAGCTGTGTAAACACTTGGGAAGTTTTATCCCATCAATTTTTGCATGATAGGATGAACATGACGATTTGCTGTCAAGATCCTGATCTTCATTCCAGACTCGAGGAAAAAGAACGCCCTGAGTTTATGCAATCTTATTAAAATCAAATCAGATTCGTATCAAACCAAACACGCATACTGCGGGTGTTCTCCACTCCCCAGTAGATTTGCAGAGGATGGGGCAATTTCCCATAAAAATGTCATGGAGGAGACACTACGCATCTATTTTGTCAGCTTGTGCAGCTTGTCAGATTCAAATCTACTTTTTCTCTGTAAAAACACCACATTTTTAAGTTGAATTTTTTTAAAGGAAACGTTTCAAGAGAATTGTTCCCCTCCACTTATCTCCTCTTCGGGTTGCTTTCTCTATAAATGGGATGATGAAATTGCAGATTTTGTAATGATGACGGATCTTCATGGAATAAAAAGCAAATAATGAGATGCATTTATTTTGTGAAAAGCTTCAGTTGAGTAGCCTTGTAGTGCGCTGTCAGCTCCAATTTTTATTAAATTTTGATTTTTAATTGGAAATGTTGACAGAAATGGTCTGGCCAGAGATAACATTTCAACTGACCTGTATAGCAAGTACCTAATTCTGAGTTGTATTTTATCATAGAGATTATATATTTTCAGAATGGCTTATCAAATTCTAATTAATTTGAGGTATGGAATCAAAACGATGTCAAACGGAACGACCCCAAAGACGCCTTTCGTATTTTTTAGCAAGAACACGTATCTTTACTTGATTAGCCAGTGTAACTTTGTTCGCAATCATTCCAGCCATAATTCACCTAAACAAGAAATCATTGACCCTCTTTGCTATTTCGCACTTTTCTTACTAAATTTCTTGTCAACTATATTCATTGAACTAAATCGTGATGAAACAGCAAGTTCCAGTTAAAGAAATCGATACTGAATCGTTTCCTTTTCAACACTTGGATTGCATTTTCTCTGCAGTTTTTATGACTTGATGGTTGAATCATGATCATATCTACATTTCTTCTCTCAGAAATAGGGCGAACAAGAAGGACTCTAAATGAGTGAGTCACCTTGTCCTATTCCAATTCAGACTGGAATCCGTTCATTCATCTCAACTTATTAAGAATTGCTAAAAGAAGCATGTGAAAGCGGCAAAGCCAAAGGCAACTTCAACTTCCCTCATTATATTCTGCTGACATTCAAGAAGCTGACATAAGTGCATTCACTGACAAAAAGTGCATTATGCAAAAATGGTTTGGAATGGGACTAAAAGGAGATCTTCTATTCCGATATGTCTATCGTCACACAACCTCTTTTTCCTTACAAGTGTTTCACTCTAATTGAATAATAATCATCCGTATTTAGGCATCTAGGCGTTTTCCATAATGCAAATGTTTCAGAGATGATTGCTCCCATCATAAGATCACAACGAGCTTTTTTAATGACTCCGTTCTCATGCACGCCTCACTGCACACTCAGCTCTTTCAAGTGACAGAATGCTTGGCTCTTTAGCGTCGGCATCTTCTCTTCCTAATTCTTTTTGCCTTGACATCCCCTTATTATTCCAGAGAGATGAGAAGAGAAATGTACAAGAAAATTTTTAACATTCACGATTCATTCTACAACCTCTAAATTATGACTTTTTCTCGTAATCCCATTAGACGTAATCAGGTATGCAAAAGCATAATATTTTCCATTCAGTACGTGCACTGATGCACTCAAATGCAGTTTTAGTCAGTCACATTTGCATCCATATGAAAATATTTCTCATTTTCTCAAGACAAAAAATCATCCCATCGTGAAAAAGTCAACTAATTAAATATGGAAGAGGGACAAAAAGCACAGAACTGTTTTTGAATTTTAGGAACTACGATCATTAAAACCCAAGAGAGTTATTAGAACAGGAAGAATATTTTTATTACTTCTAAATGGCCCGTTTCTCTCCCCCTCCAGGGACGAAAATGTTATGGGAATTCACACTCACTCGAAAAAATGAGTTGAATGAGCTAATCGTAGTAAAATACGCTGATGGAGTGTGAAACGAACTGGTTTCCTTCCATGTATAGAGTGACAAAACCCATGAAATTCTTCATTTGCATTTGATTCTCACAGTAAAACGCTTTACAGAGACATTTCTAAAGTTTTTATAAGGGAATAAAAATGCCAAACTTTTCGGCTTCTTTTTCGGTTGACTGCAATAGAATGTCAGTATTGTCATATTAGATTTATGAGGATAGAGAATCTGTCTCATTCCCAGTCTAGTGCTCAAGGTAATTGCATAGGAGTGCAGATGCGCTCTGATGCTCCCTCAGCCTTGAACATTATGGATGAAGACGTCATCTCCGTGTAAAGTGTCTTAATCCTTTAATAAAATGGAATTATGAAGGTAATGAGATGATGAAGAGGGGAGACGAGCGTCCTAGGTCATTATCAACTGGAGACGGATAATGGCGGCTGGCGACCTTCATGCTTTCAATGGAGTTGTAATGAACCTCTGATTTATTTCTTTGGTAGTGAAATATTAGATGACAGAAGTGACAGCTATTAGTAACATTCATTAGTATGTACAAATGAATCTTTTCCAGGGGCCTTGGACACTGAAGGGAAAGTAGCAATTATTGCTGCTTATGCAATCAAAGCTCGTAAACAGTCGTAAAATGTCAATTCAATTTTTATGTTAGTACCCTAATAGTTATAAATGTTAGTGTTTTGTTCATTTAATGAGAATCGGAAACAATTTGCGGTGCACATTTCAAAACAGTTACTTTTAACTTTAGTGCAAAACTACAGTATTCTCATCTCCCTTTCCCTGTTTGAACTGAGAGCCCCGCTTCATTTCATTTTTCTTCACATTCCCATGACTAATCTAAGTAAACAATGGCATTGACAATGACTATGATAGTAGGAGGATGACGGGAGGGTTGAAGAGGAGGTGACATGAAAGGTTAGTGAGAGGCTAAGTGGGCGTTCTCTTTTTACGGTGTTTCTCCGGATATTCTCCAAATACGGGATGTTTTTACTTGTCAAAACAGTAAATAATGTTAGTGATAGAACGAATCGCGAAATTTCTTTTGCCCGAATATAAAAAAATCTATAAAATCAAATGTAAAATCTAACATGGATATGCTGACACGGTCGTCACATATGAAAAAGGAAGTGAACAAACAAAGACCGCTTATATAGTTTAGCAGCTTGAAAAATATATATAATTTTTACCGTTTCCCCCTGTATTTATCTACTGACTTACGTAACACATATACATATATGGGGTTTAAGATGGAATGATTATTATTGTCATTGTTGATTTTCTACGCTTTTTCTTCGGGAGTTCGTTTTTTTTTATTTTCCCTCTTAATAATGTTAATCATGACGAGTTTTTGATATAAGGTTTGGTATAAATCTAAATATTGTATCTAATGATGATGGACATCTATCCACCTTCTTCCCTCCTTAAGAAGGGAGAGAAAGAAGCCACTTGCGACTTCCTCAACTTATGTCATAGGAGAGGAGCCGTGAGAACAGAAGCCAGACCCTCTCCGTTTCTTCGTTTTTTATGCTTGTATTGCATGATTCATTTTACCATCTATTTTTACAGCTTATGAGAAAAAAGTAGAGCTCCTTTTAATTTTCCTTAATGTGGAAACAACCTTTTAAGTTTGCTCCTGACTGATTGCAGGCGATTTTTCGAAAAGCACTTATTCTTTACGATTTCCTCCGTGGAATATCGGGGATAAATAAGGGTTGAGATTGCACCGAGATTTATAACGTAAATAATCTAATAAAGAAGGAGATTGTTAAAGCAAGAGCGTATCAGTCAATATGAAATGCCTGGGGATATTCCTAACGCAGTTATGCATTTTTATCCATTTATCTTCAGCCTTCCTGTGAACCCGAACCGGCTCTGATATGATTGTGTTGGTTCCCGTGTCGAGTTTTAATAATACGCCTCCGCAAACTCAAAAAAGTTTAACTCGTTGACTGGTCTTATCTAATAGGATTCACCGGTCTGTTTATATTTTCTATTTACATTGCATAATAAGCGCGTACTCTCTGCTTGCCTTTTCACCTCAAATAATAGATATTTGAAAAGGGTTTCAATGTAAATAATGAAAAGGATTGCATCACAATGTAGAGATATGGATGGGCTATCTCTTTGGCGTTGGTGGCGCTTTATTGTTATGATTATGGACATTGAACCTGAACTGGCATGACTTAATGATGAAGAGTTGGATGGATGACTGATGTGAGGTTGAAGTTTGAAGTGCAGAATTAAATGGGTTCCCTCCTGGGCTGGTGGTGTGCGTGTAGTAAAAAGCGTATGCCTTTTTTAGAAAAGTGTGAAGCGGTAATAGTTGTCGGAAATTCTCATTTAGCCTATGACTTTCCTCTTTGAAAAAAAATGAAATTATTGCAAATACTTTGCCTCGGAAAATATACCCCGTCCAATTTGTTAGGGAGGAATTTTTTGAAAGTATGAAATGGATGCATGCAAATAGTCAGTCATTGGCCTGACGGGATTTGACATGATGAAATGTGTGATCCTACTTAGGATACAGGTTCCGGTTACATGAAGTCATTCTTCATACGCAGCTTATCATATACGTCAATAGTTGCGAAAAAAGAGGAAAAAATTTGAAAAATGGGTGGCACTATCTAAACGAGCGTAAAACTTTTAACTCAATGCATATCCTCCATAAATATGCATTTTTAAATGTAGATCATCACTCTAATCACATATGGAATGGAAGTATTTTTTATTCAATGAATGACACGATCTGGTTTTAATTTCAAACCGTTTAGGTCGCTATATAAAGTTAAGCGAGCTATTTGATGTTAGCACATTTTAGCAAATCTTAAAAAGCTTCATCAAATACATTTTATTACTATCCTTGATGGAAGCACTTAAAACACTATAAATTTTATTAATTCAATTAATATCCAGTCATTTGGTCAAAGTATGAAATCAATATCAGTGTAAAAGGTTTGGCATCTTTTGCACTTTGCACTTCTACTCCGTTTAGTCCTTGTCTCCTGATAAGAATCTTTTGACATAAGAACACCATCAATTTATTTCTGAAGAGGAGCCGCCAACACACCACACCAACTCGCTATCAAGAGATCAATGCAGTTTATTGCTTCTGGATAAAAATTAGCATGTCACCTTTTTTGCTCGATTCAATTACGAACTTTGCAGATTTAAGAGAGGAATAAAATTTATTGCCAATCATCCGTTTGGAGAAGAAGGATGTACTCCAATTAAAATTTAAGGCAAACATGTGTACATTTTTTGCACAAAAATAAAATATTATCATTCATCACTGTCATCAAGGCTGCAAAGTTGAGAGTGAAAAATCAAAAGTTCAATTACATTTTGAGACAAAAAACGCAAAATGGGAAGATCAAGTTATCTGACAAGACAAAAAAAATCGCATTAAATCAGCTTAATTGATTAAACATCTGAATCAAGCTTTAATTAAGAAATGATAGGGATAAAACTGTTAATTGGACTTATTAAAAGGACAGCAGCGGTAAATGACGTGAGTTGAGAGTTGGATGACCAAAGTTCTAAAACTCTTCATCCATCAGTTAGGATCATTACGATCGCAATCATTTTTAAGTTGTCAGTAAAGAGGTGCAAAAATCATGTATATTTTTTTCATTTCATCTCAAGTCAAAAGAATAAACAAAGAGAGTCTTGACACGAAAGGAATCATTGCACTTTACTTTTCCATTCCGTTTTCAGAGAAATCAGCAAAAAATCCATTGAAATGCTGACGTTTTGGAATGGTTGAGGAAGTGCATTATTTTTTGTGAAAAAAAGCGGTTTAATGAAATTGCACGATATTCCTGAGATTACATGTGGCGTGCAGTACAGAAGAGGTTATTTTGAGTGACTTTGTTTGAAACAAAAGTTGCATTGTCTGCATTTTGCATTTGTCGTATTTCTTTCTCTGGGAAATTTATTGGAGAATTATGGAAATTGTGAAATGAACATGAATGAGAAGGTCATGTCATGAGGAATAATTTGAGAATTTTATTAAGCTTAAGTTGAATGGGAGAAGGAAGAAGGGAGGGGAATTAAGTAAGTGATTTAATTGAAAGCCATCGCATTCTATTCAACTCTTTCCAATTATATTTCCTAAAGCTAGTACAGAATGTAAATGTTTCCTCTTTTCCTTGTCATCGTGGCCGATACTTTACAATCAGTTTTAGCATCAATCTCGCACTCTTATTAAAATTGAGTTATTGCCAAAATGCGAATGGACAGCGGACATACGCTTACAAGAGAGATGGCCATCAGAAAGCAGAGCGTTAACAGGAACAGAATGAGAAGCTATCTTTTTTTTCTGTGAGCGAAACAAATCCACAGATTCGGGTGCCTATTCATGTCCTTCTTTAGAATAGTTATGGGCTAGACCTTCACATTGGAGATGGGATGAGTGGTCGCTGATCACTTAACAAGAAATTGTTGCAAGTGGGAAAATTACAACTTAATTTATAATGCATTTAGGAACCGCACAAAATAACAAGCTGCTCATATCAGGGAAATAGATCATGAAAAGTTTTTTCTGTGGACATGTGTGAATTGACGGGTTTCGACATTTTAGCCATTTTTATTATCCATTCCATATCATTTATAGGTAAAGAGGTTGCCCTTCAGTTATTACAAGCTCTTCCTTCCTCTTTGTATGTGGTGTGGTCGGTCTAGATTATCAGATGGTGAATATCTAATTTCATTTTTATTATGACATGGAATTTTTGGGCTGGTGGCAACACTCATATTTTTTGTCCATTTGGGAAAATGATCACTTTACATCCCTTTTCATTCTGTCAAGCCTTGAACAACTCCATCCCAATGTTTTTCAGAACTTCATTGGGCAAAATTATAAAAGTGATTAGAATTACATGGAAAAAACTGATAATTTGTTTGATGACATTGCGTTATAAATGGAGTTGTACTCAATTGTAATTGGCTTTTAACAATAAGATCCTAATTATTTGTGTGGTTGTGGGTATTTTTTTTGCGAATTATAGATTAGCTTTTTAATATTAGTTTGCAAGGGAGTTGTTAACATGATTGGATTGAGTAGTTTTCAATGGCAATGGCATTCGTACATTGTATTGCTCTTGTGTGGAGGACCAATAGCTACTAAATCATCTCAATCTGAAAAGGAAGTTGTTGAGTTTTGAATGGAGTTAATGCGTATGAAAAAATGAACAATGACCAGTACCAAATCTAATCAAATCTAAAAATATAGAGCTCTTGCTATGCTTGATTTATTATTAGGGAAAATATAAAAGACAAATTTTATCAACAATTTCAGCATCTACCTAACAAGTTATGGACGATCAGCTATCGAGAAATCAAATCAAAGTCCAAGATAAAAGGGTACTTGATGATAAGTATGCCATTATGAATGAAGTATTTTCCTAATGAAATTGCTTAAATGTTATAATTCATATTTTTTATGAAGTCCGCTGTAAATTCAAAGTAATTGCTTACGCTTAACTATGAACATTATCTACTGTTTCTCCTGTACCTCTTGTTATCTTGTTAACATGAAATTAACGAGGTATGACTATGACCAGAATAAGACGGGGAGTCCTTTAAGGACACAGCGTGGTCGCCATCCTGCCAATAATCTATACACGACTTCACACAAATCAGATTAGAAGGTAAAACATAATCCCTTCAGGTTAATTATGCATGGAAAGTAAATAGCCCTCGACGCAAGTTTATTGCTGTGTTTGTGTTAAATAAAGTGTGAGATGTTTTTGCATAATATTTAGGAAAATTACTCGAAATAAATAGCATTTAACTCGTAAGAAAATCTCAAGTAAATTATGTAAGAGAATCAGTGGCACAAACAGCGGTAGCTCTTAACAATCTGCCAGTTTGGAAAAGTCACTTGACACGTTATGACATGCTGATGATGTTGACATTTCACAATCTTCATTATTATGATTAGCTTGTCTCTCATCTCCTTTTAAAGACTTTTAGGAGGGGAAGGTATGGATGGGCCGTACCCTGTCTAATTACTCAGGAGGCTGACTTTTGTGTAAATATTGGATGTGATTAAGGATGATTATTATCTTATTTTTAGAAATGAGAAACGAGAGGAGGGAGATGATGAAATTATATATTTTTATTGGCTTGCACACATTATATTTTAGAGTTTTCAAGTTGATATTGGAAAGCTACAGTGACAAGTCATGCAGTTGGTGTCTGAGAGAGAAATGAGAAATAATTAGCTCTATAATAGGCTGCTTCTTAAATACTAATGATGAAAAATTATAAGAAAGGAATGGATAAAGTTTGTGTTATGCAATACTTTATCCACTTTATCTGATTTTAGGACCATTTATGAAAAGAGGATTTAGGGGGAAGCCTTTTAAAAATCAATTTCTTTGAGATTGTGCGATATGCATAGAATTTATTATTACAATCATGTCCCGAGATGAAGAGGATCGTGAACAAATCATTAAGTAATTAGTGAAATGTGAGGGAAATATTGATTTTAAAGGTTATGAAGTAAATTATCAATAGTATTTCCAATTTAGGCTGGAAAAACTGAAGAAGTCAATGGAATTTTTTAAAATTGATTAGGTTCGGTGACATTTACCAAAAAAGTTTTAACACTGATATTTATATTTGATATAGGTAGTTCTCTACCAGATTCACAGACCTTGCCTATCAACGACAATTCTGCCACTATATGTTTCATTATTCAGTTTTTTTCTATATTTCAAATAACAATCGCAATCCAAACACAAATTACTTGTTAATATTATGTAATATAATCACCATCATTATCATATTCATTGTCATCATAATCATGAACAGTAATAAAAAGAAAGGTAGTTAGTTAAAAAGTACAAAATTGGCTTTGACTTTGAGTTTATCAAACCCCTTTAGGAAATAGGTAAAGGTAGAAAAATATTGACTGACATGAATAAAGAAAATTGCAGAAAAACTAGCGTATGATGTGCATAAATACGTAATTGAAAACGTAATTTTATTGCATTTTTCAAATAATTAAGAAATAACTAATAGTTGACTAGAATAGTGGAATATCTGATAATTTCTTCATTTCTGAATTCTAATTGATACCTTACCTCTTTTTTTTGAGAATTTCAAGTAGGTTGAAAATAGGTAGCCCATTCATTTCTTTCCTCTTTTGGTACTTGTTATCAGTCTGTGCAGATTATAAAAAGTGCTCAAATTTGATTAAGCAGGAGTAACAAGATAGTTTCATTAAATAAGGAAAAACTAAGGTTGAGCCTCGCGCATTCACTCTCAGCTTCTGAACATGTAGTCCGTATACAACAGCCTTGTACTAATTGCCTGCTTTCTTTGACCATCGACCAGCACTGAAATTTTTTAATTATTTGGCAACAACGAGCAAAAACTTATACTTTTTAGTTAATTCCTTTGTGCATATGTAATTTGAAATTAGGTATTTAGCAACATTTTTTGTCAGTATTAATTTTTTCGCCAATTGCAAACTGCATTTTTGGTAATTTGTCTTGTAAAGATATTTATTAAGTTGCTAAAAATCATTTAGCGCGTTCCATATTCCAAAAATTAAATACTGGAAAAATAATTTATGATGCCAGATCATGCAATATGAAATTACACTGCCTCGCGGAGAGATTTGAAATTGGTCATCTGTCTAATGTCATTTAAGCAAACATATTAATTTTCTAAAAAAAAAGAGATTTATCACGTTTAAAAAATAAGCGTAGCCTTTTCAGACGCGAAAAAATAATGTTTTTACTTTCAACATTTTTTGTGTGCAAAATGCATTGAAAAATGCAGTCATTCTAGACGACAAAACAGTCATCATCATGAAATTGTAATCGATTAGTTGGCTTTATAAGCGCACTTATTTGTCTGAATAATTCAACAAGAATTTAAGTAATCTAACCGGTATCCTTTCAGAGATTTGACGTAGACTTGATGTTATTCTGTGGTAAGCAGGAGAAAAGGGCTTTGCCTTCTCATTTTCACAACGATACATGGCAAAATATCAAGTTTCAAAGATTTTTTTTATTCGCATCAATAAAAAATTGTGGAGTTTTGTACATGAAGATTAATCGCGTAATATAAAATGCATACAAAGGCTTTCAGTTGCCCTTCAAGTTCACTTTTACCTCTCGCTAAAGATGAGATAATTTTTATTCTAAAATTATATTTTTTATCACAGCTTGGACGTGAATAGTTTTGATTCATTAAAATAATTTATTGTTTGAGGATATTGACACTTGTTGAAAGCATAAAAGGGATGAAGATATATGAGGGATGCTTTAAATGTTTTATATTTTTTGAAAATATGGTAAAAAATTCAAATGAAAATAGTTAATCGGGTTGGTGGCCGATACCTACCGGCATTATACTAGATTTTATGCTGTAATTAAATAGGAAGCGGAAAAAAGAAAGCAAAAGTTAAGGAAAGAATGTTGAATTCAAAGTGCCACGAAGTGATATTTAAAAAACGAGTTGTATTATGATTCTGGTAGAAAAGAAGGTGAAGGTGAGATTGGGGAAGGTAAGCCGATTAAATTCTTACACCTCCACATCATCTTGAATTTCATTGAGTGATCTGTATTATCTGATTTCAAAGCGAAGTGAATGGAGTTGTTTTAGAAGTTTGATTAATGAAAAGTGAAATGTAGAAGGGCGGATGAAAGGTGCCTGTTGCAGTGACATATAACTGGATTATAGTCAACTTTGTAACGGTGACACATTATAATTTAATAAAATTACACTTTCTAATTGAGGATAGAAATGATTCAGTCAAATATCGAGTAATCAAATTTAGAATTCCAGTGTTTGAAAAATAGTTTAACCTTTAGGTGGTGTGTGCATCTGGAGTTATGCTTAAATTAAAAATACTAAAACTTAAAGAGAGGTTTTTGGCCGGGAAGCTTTCCTTTGTTTGAACTACAAATGTTGCCAAATTTTTAAAAATCGCTTGCTCACTGGGCAAATCATAGTTTGAAATTTGAGAGGTGTGAATCTGTAAAAATTAAGCTTGAATAAAATATCATGTTGTTTGTTTTTGCTTACATATTCATTGAGAGTTTAACAAATGCGTTAGCTCTTGCTGAAAAATCTCAAATACTTGTGATATTTTTGGCATTTGACGCAATAATATATTTACGTAGCAGAAAGATCTCCACAAAAAAGTAGCCACCTATTGAACAAACAATGCAAGTGTCCCTAATTTAACTTATGGGATGTGCATAACCGGAATTTATCAGACTTCCATTCTCGTCCAGCAGACAACTTGACAACAGCTTACAACTCTCTCAGTTTCTTTCTCAATCTTCTAGCAATTTCCCTCCCAACTAGATTTTTAACCAAAAATACCCCTGGCCTTGAAATCCAGGAATCCAGACAGGGGAGACCTACCTGACACTTCTGGTTCATTCACATTTTAAATGAAATTGTTCTCTAAAAAACAAGTGAACATATGCTCTACCCTGTCGACAATCCTCCACCGCTCCAACAACCAGCAGGGGAAAATGTAAGAAAACGACATATCCATCCCCATTCATGCAGGGAAGAAAACAGATTGTGTTCACGCTCAAGAAAAAGGTTGTCCATTATATCCGCCGGGCTACTTGACTTGCTGGACCACCGGCTCCAATTACAGTGACGAGGGTGGATGTAGAATAAAAACATTTCTCAATGATCCGTGCTATTCCTCTATTCTTGGTACAATTACTCAAGCTGCTTGCTAAAGCTATTATTAAAAAGGGAAAACTACTTAAGCACACCATAAAAACTCCTTTGAACCTTATTTTCTTGATTCTTTTGCTTCACCAAACTTGAAAAAGTTTTTTGTGCTTCAATGGAATTACAACCTTAATCATTATCAGCATCCCTACCCTGATTATGACTTAACTTGATATATCATATCCTGTTCATTAAGGGTTTAACGAGAAACGTTTCTACTCAAGCCATGTCACTTTGTCCATAAAAGAAATTCTAAATATCTCAACCAACCTTAAAAAGATACACGGTTTAGGTTTATTTTTAGAAGAATATTTTTTGCTCGGACAAAACTCATCATTGTCATCATACCAGAAATTTGTTCTGGAAAAACGCTCAAATTAACAAACAAAACGTTTCTTTGTTAAACCAACTAAAAAGAGACATTTTTCCTCATACGAAAATAGTGAAATGGGAGGACACTTTTAAACCAGTTGTGGTAATCATTGTTACAAGTTATGGCTCTTGCATCAATAGAGTTCTCACATCTTTTTACTACTTATTGAAATAATTACATGCAAAATGTTTTAAAATGAGGAGACCTTCATCCGGTAGTTGTGAGGTTGGCGGTGGTCGTTTTTTCATAAGGAGTGACCACTCCTATTTAAGTACAAAAAGCCATTCTTTCAACCAATTCATTAAAGAGACAAAAACACTAGCGTTTTTTCTTCTAAGAATGAATACACTCATTTAGTAGAAAATGTTTAGAAAATGACTACTCTTTGCTCACGCTGTCGTTTCATTTATTGTCAATTCCACCCAATCCAGGGACAATCATCATATTCTTCAGAATGTCAAGCTTCATGCAATTAAAGCAGAACAGTACAGCCCACAATCCCAATATAAAAATCTAATCCTCCTTTTAAATAACTTAATTGACTTGAATGACCAAACGAAATCATTTATTTATTCTAAAATTTAGTGCGTTTTTCCTCGAGGGATTTGGTAAAATCATCCAAATCATTAAGGAATTGATACAAAAGAATTACATAGCCCATATCACTTTAGAACAATTTAGCAAATTCATCATGATACTCTTGTGGCTTTTCGATTGAGACGCGAGAGAGTCAACTGTCAAGTCGTTTGTTAGTTGAGAGGCAACACCCAAAAAACGTTTTGTGTTGGAGGGCACAAAAATAGACGGAGGCTGTAAGTATACAAAACTGCATTTTGCATTATATTCATCCAATCTGTAAAGATAAAAATTGCGATGTAGGTGGCATCACTTTTTTGCAACGTAGAACAGAAAAGTTGGATGAATATGGAACATTTTTTCATAAATCCTAAAAAAAAGACTTACATCTGCTCAGGTAAGAATGTTACAAGTCGGTTATTAAAGTTTGTATGACAGAGCATGAGAGACATGATGGAATATGGCATCTGACACGATTGTCCCTGAAGGTAGGATAGAAAAAATAGAGTCGTATCGAAAAAGTAGAGTAAATTGTCCGTTGTTGTCTCTCTCCTCTGATATCACGCGGTACCTGAGGAATATGTTGGCTATCAAATAAACCTCTTTTATTAGAAGTGTGGAGGCTGCCAATAAATAATAATGTTGCCTTTTAAAATCCACTGTTAAAATAAGGAGTTTTGATGTAGTGAATGGCTTCATATTATCTACTTGATTACACATAGTTTTAGGCAGAAGTACAAGGTGAACCACATAAATCGTTACAGTTTTAAATTTAAATAAAATTTTTATTTTGC
>JAHZMU010002612.1:0-11321 GCA_027743725.1 Rambutsinella grinnellia | reverse complement strand
ATGAGCCAAGTTACTGGACTCCATAATCTTATTCGTTTATATACAGTATTTAGTAATGATCTATTTTATTTCATTTTATACAATTCCAGTTAATTATTTTGCAAAGTTTAATGTGTTTATCAAACAATTAAAAACTTATTTAAGATTTCACATGTTTAAACTAAACAAATTTTCTATTATACAAATTTTATGTTAATTCAGAGAATATTTATTCCACTAATATTTAATTTGATTAAAACCAAAATTAATTATAAAATATTCAAGTAACATTTTATTTTCTAAGACTATCCATTTTGAAGAGGAATTGGGTTCCCGACTCATTATTTTCAAGCCTAATGCGTTTGTTCGTGTTGCTTCAAATTTCCATTAGTGGTAAACTTCTTTGCACAAACTGCGCAGGAAAATTTCTTTCCCACATGAGCCTTGAGGGAATGAAGCCTCTGACGGGAATACTAATTAGTACGACGCAAATTTCATTCTACATCCGAGGCTTTGGCACTGATAAGGAAGTTCCCCCATGTGTTTCCTAATGTGGTCATTCAAGCCATTTTTGGTTAGAAATGACTTAGGACATATCTCACACTTGAATATTTTCCTTGTCTTGGAATGAACGGTTTTCTTGTGGAGACGAAAACTCTGATGAACAAAGCTTACAAAGATATGCTCGTTCTTGGGTGTGAATGTTTAAATGGAGCTCCAGGCTGTAATTGCTTGGGAGCCTTTTTTCACAAAAGAGGCAATATAAAATCCGAGCTTTCTCCAAATGATTACGGCTTTTGTGCATTTTCAGTTTCCTTTAAGACAGAAAGCGCTGCTCACATTTGTCGCACTGGAAAGAGTACTCTTGATCTAGATGGATTAATGTGTGCTCTTCGTATGATTTTCGTACAAGGAAGGACATTGGGCACTTGTCACAATGGAAGCGTTCACGTTCTGGAGCATGCACCACTTTTAGGTGAGTAGTCAAGTTGTACTTTTGCGTAAACAATTTTGAACATATTGGACAAACATATCTCTCTCTTCCATGAATATTTTCTGCATGTTTCTTCAGATTTCCTTTGGAATTAGAAGCCATTTCGCAATTATAGCAGGGAAACGCTTTCCAGTTTTTATGCAGCTTTTCATGATCTTTAAGGGATACATGTGGATTGGGTACATTGCAACATTTACAAGCCATTCATTCCCATATGGCCATTGAGTGATGGCGCGAAGTGTTTTTTATTAATTATAATTAGGTGTTTAACTTTTTCAAAACTTTTCTACCGCAAGTTTGTTAAACGCATAATTCCGCATATTTCAATAGTACACACGTCATTATAGTTTTTCCCAATTTTAAAACTATACCCCTTGAAAATATTCCAACAATGACAGTTTTTTATCATTAGACATTAGGCAGTAGACATTGTAAATTTTTTACACGTTTGGCAACACTACGACGAGCATCTATTTGCAATTTAGCACTGAATTTGTTTCTTCGGTTAGATTTCTTGCAAACACTTTTTTTTTAAATTTCTTTCACGCCAGTCTCTCTCGTAATGCAGGGTTAGAACAAAAGTTGCTGTTGATAAGTCGGCATAAATGTCATAAAAATTAATCAAAAATACCATCGAAATAATCGTTGATGATTTAAAATTTTAGGCGTGGACGGAAACCACATATTCGTAATTCTTTACACATAGTTTGTATAAACAGGAGTGGCTAAATTCTAAAATGTTTTTTCAAAACAACTTGTTTTGGCAAACGTCTTATAAAAGTACCTAACCCCTGCAGAATGTCTTAAATTTTGTTTTGAAAAACTTTTTTAACTTGTCCGAGGGCACCGGCTCTGCTTGAAATTTATACCTTTAATTAACGCAAGAGCTTCCCCAAACCCACAAGACAATACGAATGTATATGCTTGGAAATATTACAAGTATTCATTTGCAATTTAGCTTTGAATGCTTCTGCACAAAGACAAGATTTGTTCCCTTCATTAAATACTTGCATAATGAATACTTTAGTCTCTTTCTGCTCATTTATAATATCGGCGCTTACCCGCTTTATTTCTACGCAACCCGTGTCATTTGATGCGACTCTGGAAAGCTTGGATAAAATGGGGTGCACCTTTACGTACTACTATTACAACGTTCCCTATAATAACACAAATCCTGCATTGCCACTACATAACCAATTACAATCTTTCCCAGTAGCATTCAAGATTTGGAACAGTTGTAGAATTCGCACGTGGGATAGCTTGACTCCGCCATCATCACCATTTTATTTAGCTTCATTTCCTCGGCAAAAACTAGCCAAATGTTTTATATCATTGGTTGGAGACACCTACAAAGAGATCGTGGAATGGTCCTATTTTCAACGCGAAGCATCAACATCAACCTTTTTCTTAATCATACACTTTAGAAAAGGTTGGCTTGAAGGAGAACATATTAAAGACTTTCTCCGAGAAGGATCCTTTCCTCATTTGATCGCATTTAGTGGCCGACCTAAAGAAAACCAAATTTTTATGGCAAACCTCATCGTCGAAGAATACACAGTGATCAATTCTAAAAATTTAGAATCAACAGAGACTCTTTCAAACTTGTGGCGAATTGTTCATAGGAACCTGCATAACTCTGCAGTAGGAAGTATGCGTAATATAAATCGTAAACTATTGTCCCTCAAGGGAAACCGTAATTTATACTGTGGAATGTTTAAAGAAGGAATTACTAGGATCATTTCAGATCGTTGTACAGCAATCCTCTTAGAAACAAAGTTAAATTTCACATTCGCTAACACCAAATTAAAACCTGTAGTACAAATTAGTAAAATCCATTTTACTATTTATGCATATGTGATAGACTGTGACTATGGAAAAACTCAAATTCACATCCCATACAATATTGACGAAACTAAATGGTCGTTTCTCGTCATTCACAAAAATGCTTGGGAGGAAGTTGAGTTAAGAATTGCCGGATTACTAAATACTTTGGATGTTTGGACATGGATTGGGATATTTTTTACAAGTATTTCCATCACTCTTTTCTTCTCATTTCAGAAGCAAAAATCTGGACTAAAATTACAGCTATTTTTTCCTTTTTGAAGGACTGGTTTGATCACTTAATTCAAGGGCATAATATCGCAGCTAAGGACTTTAAGTTTGTAGGAATCTGGGCACTTTGGGCAATCGTAGTGTTAACAACGAGGCAGATGTATGGGGCCGAAATGTTCTCATCTTTATGGGCGAAAACAAAACCGAATATTCCCCAGAGCTTAGGTGAACTTGTGGAAAGCGAGGTTTGGCTGGGAACTTTCCATATATGTTCTGATGCAAGAAATTTTAGAAATCACACTTCATTTTCTTGTCTGAAGCATGCCCTTATTCCTAATATATTTAGTAGAGTCCTTCAAATCACATCCTCAATTAAAGGGGGTTAGTAAGCTGTATGTAAAACTTGAATATAAACTTCATTGGATTTTTAACTCGCCCTCAACAGTAATCGCAGCATTGAGGGCGATTCGATCAAAAAATGGGCTTATCGTAAAAGATGAATTATACTGCCAAAACTGCAGCCAAAAAGTAGCCACCCCAAGCAAACTAATTCTGATAGATGATGACTGGAAATTACTATTGATGAAATTGCATTGGAAAGAATTTAGCAAGTTTTGGCTTTCAAGGCTGCAAAATATTCCCCACTTGCTCACCACTGGATGGTGGACGGTGAAGAGAAATGTATTTTCCAAACTATTTATTTGCAATCTAGCAAAAATAGATCAATCTGGGATTAGATTTAAGTGGAGAGAGCTAGAGATCAATGTTGGTAACGTGCAAGAATTAATTAAAAAAGTGGATAAATTACATGATTGTAATGAGGGTATTCAATACAATAATTCTAGATGCTTTCGTTATAAAAAGGTGCGGAGTAAACTAAAAGGTATGTTTGTGAAAGCTCTATTTTGTACAGATATGGAGAGGTGCACAAATTCTTTTGAAAGGGTTACAGGAGAATTTGCACAAATTCCGAGAAATGTCTTTTTAGGCATTTTTCTACATTTATTTGGAGGTTTTGGGACAGCAGCTATTACATTCTTTTTGGAAGTAGGTATTAGACAAGCGAAGAAAACAAGAGTAAAAAAGATAATCAGCTTCAGTGGAATGGACGCTAAAAATAAGAGAAATTTTAGTTGTCGGTTAAAACCTAAACTTTATTTTAAGAGTACACGTAAATGGGTGGAAATGATTTTGACTGGCTTCCGAGAAATTTGTCGCCCCCGAAGAATTGGCAGGGTAAAATGGCTTTCACGAGCGAATTGCAAGAAATGCAAAAGGGAAAATACATAATAAATTCGGCTTGGATTTACCTGTTAAATATCACGATTACCTTCATGAATCATAATTGAATTGACATGCCTTTCTATGAATAATAATTCGGTTGGAGTACATAAACTAGCTGTGGCGTGATGAACACTGAAAGAAAAAGATGTAGTTGCAACTTGATAAAATTGTACTGGTAAAAATTTAGCAAGCTCTCGGTCTCACGATTACACGATATTTCCTACCAATTTGGTATTTGGGAACCACGTTTTGGTGGATGGTAAGAAGAAATTTAGGCAAGGGTAGAAACGATAAGTTAGATAATTAGCAATTACTTTTAATATATTATTTAGATGTCTTATAAATAAAACAAGTACATTATAATAATAATAATAATGCTTTGCTTTAGTCTTGAGACTCAAGATATTTCTTTTACTATAATCAATTTATTATAATTAATGCCACATGCATTAATTAAACCTTTAACCTGCGACTAGCTTCTCGATCATCCATGGAATAATCTTGCCTTGATTTACCACCACAACAAGTTGCAAAAGCTGTGAAAACCAGCTAATAGAGCGAAGCCTCCGAAGACAAAAGTGGGAATGCTTTTATCCAGCGAATCCTTTAAATAATTAATTCCAATTACAATAAATCCAACAACTAAAATGAAGAGAACATTTTACCAAAAGTGTAATCTGAGGAGTCAACATTCCTCCAAACCGGGCAGCCATTGAACAAAGTCCAACCGCCGAGTTTCTTACGACTAAAAAATTAAATATTAGCTTCTGCACTTTAAAAGACTTTCAATTTAATTACCAGTCGGGAATAGTTCAGCCGTATAATTATAAACAACAGCGAAGCATCCGGCCATAGCTATTTTGGCAACCATTGCGATAGTCGTCGTGACAATTCCTCTCGGAATAAGAGTCGTTACTATGCAAGCCACTCCGCCAATAAATAAGAAGACTGTATTCAAAGACCTTCTCCCCGTTTTATCCACAATCAAAATTACCAGCAAGTGCCCTGCAAACAAACCCATTTTTAAAACATCCAAAAATAAATAATAGCTTTATTTTACCAGGCAAATCCGCAATCCCCGAAAGAAAAAACACAAAATATGGATCCCCCGGCAACGCCCCCGTATTAAAAGCCAATCCATAAAAGCAAAACGCCACCGCAAACCATTGAAACGCCGTATTAATTGCTCTAAACCGCAAATTCGGAGTTTTGAAGAGGTCCCCAAGTCCATGCTTTTTATCATCAAGTCTCCTCGCGCTAACTTTTTTCTCTGCTTCATAACTAAATGAATTCCCATTTATTTTACAAGCTCTTCTCGCAATAGCAACAGCCTCTTGGGTTCGGCCTTGGCTCCATAGCCATCTTATTGACTCATCCATAAACCTACACGTGTGAAATTATTCATTTGCTCACGCCACATATTTAACACCTTTTAATTAGCACATACCAAAAATGCCCAAAGAGTAGAAGAGCATGTAGAGCAAACACTGTTTGCAACATTGTCACATCTCTTATTAAATAACTCCATAAAGCCACAAAGCAAACGCCAATTGCAAAACTGGCTGAAAAGGCGGTGCCGCAGTAAGTTCTTTTCTTCTTATTTACGAGCTCCATTCCCAGGACAAATCCCTAAAAATCATTCCATTAAAAAAGCTTTAAAGAATTAGGCTATTTTTCTTACCGTTACGTAGGCCCCACCACTTCCAAAAAATCCATACACAAACAGACTCAAACAGTACAGCCAATAATTTGGGATGTAAGCTCCAACCAAAGCGAATAAAAATTGGAATATTGCTGAAAAGCAAAGAACCCTTTTCCTTCCAAGTCGGTCCGAAAGGCTTCCGCAAATAACTGCGCCATTAAAAACGCCGAAGCTAAAACCAAT
Organism: Rambutsinella grinnellia; assembly: GCA_027743725.1. Lineage (NCBI taxonomy): Eukaryota > Metazoa > Arthropoda > Collembola > Entomobryomorpha > Entomobryidae > Rambutsinella > Rambutsinella grinnellia. The sequence goes on along the minus strand of JAHZMU010002612.1, from coordinate 5,127 downwards.
TTAAATAATTTAGCAATTTGATACAATTTTTATTAATTTAATACTTACACGTAAATGGACTGGAGGAGAGCTCTCTGCCATTTATTCTCACAGACCATGTCCCACTCATAAACCCTTGATTGGATATAGATTGACTTGTCATAGACATATCCGCCTACACAAGGCAACATAAAGGTTGAGTTTGGATCTGATGGATAAGCATATCTTTGACATGAAGAAAGTTCTCCGTTCTCCTTTAATGGAATATATTTTTGGAGGATTGACGCATTAAATAAGTCTGAAGTTGGGGGAGAGTCGAGATCAAACTCTGCTATGAAACAACTAAAGAAATATTTCAGAATTAAATGCCTACAAAAATCCTAAAAGTAATTACCGGTGTTGTGGAGTTGGAGCTACGAAGGTCAGAGATAACATGTGCATTCCAGCTAGGAATGCTGTGAGCAAGTGTAAAATATGCTGTCTCCATTGGTATTTGCCCCAAACCCCTAATAATTCAAACGGGTGAAAAGATTAAATGATTTTTATTAGATTTTATCACTTTTTACCAATTTGGTCCATCAAATTTTCCAACTGCGTGTCGACAATCATTTTTGGGCGTTTCTCCCGTAGAGAAAAGTGCATGCGCTTCCTTCACAGAGTGAATGAATAGTGAGAGAATTTTTTTGCAACGCGTGCTGTACTTAATTATTAGATTATTTTCTAAGGAAGAGGATACAATTTTCTACTTACGTAACTAGATGAGTTGATTCTAAAAATCTTGTTGAATTCGTAAGCAGTTTGTGAGTGAGCTTTTTCAAAAAGCATTTTAATTATATCTTCATTGCGAAAATTGTCTCGTTTGCAGCCGTCCTAATTGGGTATAGCATTAAATCATGTTAGATTTATAGAAAGAGTGCATTTAGCAAGTAATAATCACTCAACTTTTTAAACAGTTTATTCATATTTATTCTTTGCTAATTAAGTTTGGGCTTGATCAATCTTTGCAATCTCCACTCTCTATCTATAAAAGATACGAAAGAGATTATTATGGTCATTCTGCAAAGAAAAAAATATTGGATGCGTTAGAATTTACAATTTTCTATAACCCATTGGGTTTGATCAAGCTGTGAACTAATTCTCGGCATTAACTTCAACTTTCCTCTTAATCCTGCATTACGGAAATGACTGGGATGAAAGAGAGAGATAAATATGATTAAAGACTTTTCCTACTTAACTCCGCCCTAATTTAGTCGTTTTAAGAGCTTCTCAAAAGAGCAAATTTGTATCGCAAATCTTATCAAAGGAGAATGTGCGATGATCTATGACAATTTGAAATCAATTAAAAGTTTTTTTTTCAAACTCGTGACTACAATGAAAAAGCATAAAATTTGGCAGCACTCGTTTTACGCTTGTACGAAAAAGTCCTAAATATGTAGCTAATGTTTTGCCAGGGACATTTTAGCATTCCCTATGGGGCTTGAGAAAGCTCTTAGTTTAATTAAAAGTACAAATTTAAATCATGAATTATGAAAAACCATTGGATAAAAGACGCGGTCAAGGATTTTTGGCCAAGTCCAAACCCATTTTATGTAAGTACCTAATCCAGCACATCCTCTTCTTATCACCTTTTAGCAAAAGTGGCCTTTCAAGCAAGCTCCCCAATTCTTTTATAAATTCAACGTGGATGGGTATTTGAAATTATTTTAATTTTATCCAAAAGTATTCATATCGTCTGTAGGAAACATTGATGATAAAACACTTTTAAATTTATTTTATTAAGTTAAAACTATATTTTATTTACATTTCTGGCATTTTATCCATGAGCCCCATTTTACTCGTTTAAAGGTCGAAGTTTGAGATATTTCCTTGACGGTAGTCTGAACAGTCGTCATATTATAAACTTTTGTTTTCCTTTTTTGCCCAATGCCAACTTCAAAACCAAATATAATTGCTGCAGCTCCAATTCCCGCTAAAGAATAAATAAAAATTCCAAGTAAGACATTCCTCGGAATCTCCACAAACTCTCCTTCAACCCTTTCATTCGAACTAGTGCAGCTCTGAAGGTCTTTACAAGAGAGGCCTTTTCTACAAACAAGTTTTGCTTGACTATATAGCTTATCACTCCATCCTAAATCTTCTATTTTCCTACTTATCCATAGTTTCCAGAATTGTGTCGCGTAAATAGTTTGCGTTAGGTGTTTCCACCGGAAAGTAATCCCCGCCTCTGATATTTTTGCCAAATTGTAGATAAAAATCTTGTTTAAAAAATTTATTCTAACCAACCACCACAGATTAATACCCAAGTGGTGAATATCTTGTAATTTTGAGACCCAAACTTTGCTGAATTCTTTCGCAAACAATTTCTTTAATTGCAATTTCCACTCGTAATCTATCAAAATTATTTTGTTTGGAGTTGTTATCTTTTGCTCGCAGTTTTGACATGGCTTATCCTTTATAAATATCTCTTTATACATGGCGATATCCCCTAGATCCTTTAAATCGGTATGAGACGAATTAAAAACCCAGTGCAGTCGTCCTTCGAGAATTTTATACAATTTAGACTTGTCCCTGAATCGATGATTGTGCTGAAATGTGTTGATTATTTGGGGTAGAATCCAATGCTTTATGCAAGAAAATGAAAAGTGAGTTTGGTAATTAATGCAGTCTTCTTCTGTTCCCAGCCAAACCTTGCTTTCGACAAGTTCCTCTAGACTTTCTGGGATAGTCGGTTTTATTTCAGCCCACAAAGATGAAAACATCTCTGCCCTATAAGTCTGACTCGTTAATAACACTAGTATCGCCCAAAGTATCCAGATCGCAATAAGAGAAAAATTTCTAGCTTCAACATCAGGCCCTTGATCTATAAAAAGGATTAAGTGATTGAACCACTTGTTCAAAAGGGAAGAAACTAGCTCAAGCTTTGCTTTATGCTTTTCTTCCTGGAATGCAAAGAGAAGAGTAACGGAAATACTCGCTAGAAAGACCCCAAGCCATGTCCAGACATCTAAAGGGTTAAGTAATCCGGCGATTCTTAGCACAATGTCTTCTTCAGCTTCTTTGTGCATTGCAATAAATGAAACCTTGATTGGGGTTATGTCATAAGCTACATATGTCATATCGTAGATGCCTTCAAAAAGAACATATCTGTACCTAAAGTTGCTAATTGTTCGTACGAAAGGATTGTGAGAAACCATCGTAAAATTTAATCTGTTTTGTAAGAGCAACGCAGCACAATGCTGTGGATAGAATGCAGTAGTACCTTCTTTAAACATTCCGCAGTGTTTGTTCCTGTTGCCATTTAGAAACACTTCGGCAGGGATATCTCGATCGTTTTCTACTTGAGAGGTGTGGAGGTTGCTGTGATCAATTCGCCAAAGATTTGACAATGTCTCTATCGATTGAAGATTAGCGGGATGGACCTCGGCACATTTTTCGATGATTAAGTTCACCAAGCAAATTTGGTCTTGGAGAAGGCTACTCCTCAAAACGATTAAATTGGGCGGGATTAAAAGGCGGAGATTTAATCCGTTTCTAATATTGGGGATAATTGAACTTTGGGTAAACTTTAAGATTAAGAGGAAAGTGGCTGTTGAGGCCTCTGGCTGAGCATATAACCATTGCGAGATCTGCGTCAAGTCGTCGTCAATCAAGGCTACATGACATTTTGCCAAATTGTGTCGGGAAAAGGAAGCTAAATAAATTGGGAATGTTGGCCAAATGAACGTATTCCATTTTAGATATAAAGGTGTGCTCCAAATCTTGAATGCTAGTGGGCAAGATTGTAGTTGGTTGGGCACTGGAAATATTGAAAATTGGGTAGGAGAATAAGTAAATTTGTAGTGTGTAAAGGCGCATCCAAGTTTGCCCAGTTTTGATAGACTAGCAGATAATGACAGGGACCGTGTGGAAATAAATGGAAAGAAGAATGTAGAGGTTAGGATGAGAAAGGTGAAAAATATGAAATTATTCATTTTGCCAAACGAAAAAAAATATTTTAGATCTTGTACGATCAAGTCATGAGTAGAAAATTGTTGGTGGCTGGTCACTAACGCCCTATTGAAACACTAAGTTTGAGAAAGCTCTTATTTTAATTTAAGGTACATATTTTAATCGTAAAAATATTTAAATGTTCACATTGGACAAGAGCCACGGTCACCTTCAAGGATTTTTGGCCAAGGACAAGAACATTTATGTAAGTACCCGCACATTATCCTCTTGCCATCTTTTAGCATTTACGAAACACTTTAAGCATTAATCGGTAATTTAAAAAAAAAATAGCGTGATAAAATGATAAAATGTGCGGCAGAACAGCATTTTTTATTTTGCATTTATTTTAATCTTTAGACGTATCTAAACATATCAAATTGTCGAAAAAAAGTATTGTAGAAATTGTATTGGAACGAATTCAACAACTTTTAAGTTTCAAATTCAAATAACCTGGTTAGTAGTATCTGTAAATGGTAAAGAGGGCAGATGTTTTCAGGGCCGTACTGCAGGTGGTGAGCGGTGGTGAAAAATTGCATCGTGGCCGGGGAAAGGAGCGGCCGGGAAACGAAAAAATAAGGAAAATATAAATAAAATCATAAAAATGAAACAAAGCAAACGTGAATTAGAAAACTGTATAAGCTACTTTCGAAACTTTACCAATTAAAATTGGTTCCATAAATACGTTTCAGGTTCGGGCTCGCTGCGCTCACCAAATTGGAATAGATTCGTATATAGAAATTATTCTGTTGCAAGTAATTTGCCTCTTAATATATTGCCTTTTTCATGCAAAGCATTTAGAGAATGTTCCATAATGGTACGTAATGAAATGATTACTACATAAGCTTCATAATATTTCATACAACATAAAAAGCGTTCTAAAATTACGACTGAAAAGAAAAAGCTGCGCTGCGCGGCTGATTTTTATCACGTGTCTAGCCTTATATTGGCAAAGTTCCGCGCAAAATTGCAATGAAGTTTAAATTATGCTGTAAAATTTTTCGCTGCGCGGCTATATACTTGATAAGTAATTAGCTTTTGCAAATTTTAGGCCCAAATTTGAAATATCTACGTTTTTTAAAATGAAATTTTACCCATTTTATTATTTGCTAAGTCGCTCCAAACGCTCCTGTTATAGTCAATTATTTTGAAAGGGATTTATCA
>JAHZMU010002611.1:0-16490 GCA_027743725.1 Rambutsinella grinnellia | reverse complement strand
AATTATTCCAACGGTCACTTTTTACTTCCACCGTTCAAACACAGCGGAGACAAAGACCGAGGTCGAGCAGAAAAAACCGCTTCATAAATGAGTCTGGTTCTAATGCTAAGGAGCTCATGAAAAATAATTTAATGTTTTTCAATCCTATTGTAAAGTATTGAGGTTTTGTAAACTGAACAGCTTTAATAATAATTAAAATAGTTTTCAAGTTTGACATTTTATTTTGAATTGCGTTCTTAATTAAAAAGAGAAATTGCATTTCTATTAAATCATAATAGTTGTTTTACATATAAGCTTAGCATTTCAAAATACGGGAACTAAAATAATTTAATTTAAGTTTTTACAAGTTTAATTTCTAATTTACCTTTACCCTAATATCATAGAGCTGGTTATGCTACAATCTGCTGATTATTCACAAATAATACAATGAAAAAAATCAAGAAGCATGAACGGTGCGCTCATGTCTTTTAAGGTTGCTAATTTGATTGAAAGACGAACCACATTTGTTGCACCGATAGCCTCTGAAATTAGTATGGACGTTTTTTGCGTGTGTCTGCAAGTGACTCTTTTTAAGAAACCTCTTATTACAAATCGTACAGAGAAATTGTTTCCCCAAATGAACCTTGAGAAAATGATGTCTTCGTCGATCATAAGAGGCAAATCGCATTTCACAATTTGTAAGTGGGCACTTGTAGTGAAGCTCTCCTATGTGTAGTATAATGTGGTTGTCAAGTGCCTGCTTGCTTAGAAACGACCTGGGACACATGTCGCACTTATACACTTCCCTGACTTTAGAATGTGCTATTTTGAAATGACTACGAAGATGGGAAGACTGGCTAAATTCTGCAGGGCATCGCTTGCATAAATAAGGGCGTTCAAGGGTTAGGCTGGCTGAATGAATTTGTAATGTGGACGGTAGTGAAAATTGTTTTCCACAAAAGGTACAAGTCGAAATGTAACTTGTTTCTAAATGGAGATACCTCTTGTGAGCTTTTAGCCGTCTTGACGTGAGAAAACGCTTGTCACACTTGTCACAATTGAAACAGTATTCTTTCTCTTGATGGATCTGTAGGTGGTCCTCATAGGAAGCTTTATACAAAAAGCTCTTGGAACAATTGCCACACTGGAAATGCTTACGCTGTTTAGCATGCCTTCTTAGATGATCAGTTAGATAGATCTCCAGAGAAAACTTCCTCCCGCATATATCGCAGCTATGCAGCTTTTCTCCGTGAACTCCGGCTTCATGATACTTTAGGTTTATTTGGGATGAAAGTTCTTCGTGACAAATACGACAGACAAACTTTTTACGTTCTTTCGTCCCTTTCTCGTGAGACTTTAGATGAACCTTGAGTGAGCTTTTGGAAAGTAACGGCTTTCCACAAATATGGCAATCCATTCCCCGCTGCTCCCGTGAACCATGAGTCTCCAAGTGACCATTTAGCGAAAATTTTGAACATAATTCTTGTGGACATTTCGGGCAAAGATGTGGACGCTCTTGCGTATGCGCCCTGTAATGCCTTTTTAATGCATGTTTAAGTTTAAAGTTGCGACTACAAAATACACACTCCATTTCACTTTATTGATAGAAGCGAATTTAGAGCCGATTACAATCTGTTCTGTAATCTGAATAATAAGCACGAGAGAGCAAACAAAGTGTTGGCTCAAGAGTCTACTCCTTTTCGGATGTTGACGTGATTCTCTTTTAATTTTGAAAGGAACATTAAAGTAATTTTCCGTTGGTAAAGCTATAAAAACCCTTATGATTTATAATAATCCGTAATCCTTTTATTCTTAAACGGGTTCTACTTTTACATTAAAGGAGAATAACTTAAAAAGAGGAATCTCAACCCAACCTTTTCAAATATCAGTTTCAACTTGAATTTTAAATGAGAGGGGTAGAAAAGCAGGATTACCATTTTCAAAAAGCATTTTTCTAATCATCTACCTAAAAGTACCTGAATTTCTTTAGTTTACTGGGATAATACATAAAAGAATTACAAAAGATTGTTCATTTTAGGTCATACTCGATTGTATTTTTGGATGCGATGGCAAAGAGTTTATGAAATGATTTTAAAATTCTTTTTTTTTGCTATTGTCCATTATAATTAGAGATTTATTTTAAATTTATTCATTTAGATTTAGATTCTGTAAAGCAATTACAAAAATAGTCGTATATCATTGTCTTAACTTAAATTTAAATTTAGTTGGTAATGCAAAATTTATGGTCAAATTTCAACACTCAATTAATAAAAGTCATTTACGTTAAAAAACAATAGTATAATTAGCTTTTATTCTAGTGTAATTTAATTGCTACTTTATCAAGACACTCTCAATTTTAAATTCAGAAGCATGCACCGTCCTTTTATGTCGTCTAAGGTTGCTTCTCTGATTAAAGGATGACTCACAACGGTCGCATTGATAACCGCTTAAATTTGTGTGAATAACATCGTGTACCATTAACTCGCCCTTTGTTAAAAACGCTTTTTTGCAAATCCTGCAGGAGAACTGTTTTCCCACATAAGCCTTCAGGAAATGGCGTTTAAGACGTCCATCTGAGACAAATTGCATTCCGCAACCAGGGCCTTGACACTCGTAATGAAGTTCTCCCATATGCAGCCTGATGTGATTGCCGAGGGATTCTTTATATAAAAACGATTTTGGGCAAATCTCGCACTTGAACTGCTCCCTTCGCTTGCAATGGGCCAAGTTGTTATGATTACTAAGCTTTGACGAATCACGAAATTCTGCAGGGCAAAGTCGGCAAAAAGTCGGTCATTAAAAAGTATGGCTGCTTAAATGGATCCGTAATGCAACAAACTTCGGAAATTGTTTCCCACAAAAGACACAGGCAAAAATGTAACTTGTATCTAAATGAGAATTCTTCTTGTGAGCCTTTAGCTGCCTGGAAGTGAGAAATCGCTGCTGGCACTTATCACATTCAAAAGAATATATTTGATCTTGATGAATGAGTTGGTGTTCCTTATACGAGATTTTACTTCGGAAGCTTTTGGGACATTTATCACATTTAAAACGTTCACGCTGTGGATCATGTTGCTTCAGATGTTCCTTAAAATTGAATTTCAACCCAAACATTCTGCCACATATTTGACATTTGTATCCAATTCTTCTGTGAATCCAGGCTTTATGATTCTCAAGACCTTGCTTGAAGTTGAACGTTTTATGGCAAACATTGCAGACAAACGCTTTCCAATTTTTATGCAGAGATTCGTGTTCTTTAAGCCTTTGTGGGTTGATGAATTTCTTTCCACAAGTTTTACACTCAAATTTTCTCTCCCCATCATGATATTTAACGTGGAGATTAAGGGATTGTTTGGTAAAGAAAACTTTTCCACAAAAGTGTCATTCCATTCTTCTCTCATTAAGTGGCTTGTGGGTTTCTAAGTGAATCTTTAAGCCTCTTCTTGAAGCTAATTCCTTAGGACATTTAGGGCAAATATATGGATGTTCAAGTGTGTACTTTTGGTAATGTTCTAACAGCGCTCTTTTGCATGGAAACTTACGATTACAAAACAGACACTCCATTTTCGTACAGAATTGAATTTTATCAACGTCTCTAGTCTAAACTATTGTATAACTTGAAAATAAAGGAAACTAAAACGCAAGCCTTACATCGCAATGCAAGTTGCAGTCAAAATGTTTTGTTGAAAGGCCCACTGCGAGTTGCGCTGTTGACCAACTGCTTCGCTAAGCTCATCATGCCTAAAAATAATTATAATCCTTTTTCATTGTTTTGTACTTTTCCATGTTTTTAAGCTTGAAAAGTAAACCATTTCGGAAGAAACTTATCTTACGTGTTCTTGGATTTGGGTAAATACAGAACCTTCTTGTGATATTTGTAGCAACTCGATTTTTAAATGAAATGGGTAGAGTCCTAAGAGAGGTAGAAAAGCAGCATTTAAATTATAAGTGAGCATTCTGTGGCTTAAGTACTTAAAATATGTTTATCCTTATCCAACTTTGTGGCAGAATGGGTTATAAAATTACAAAAAAAGATTATCCATTCTGGTTTATGCTAGCTTTTATTAATTGATTGATTAATTGAACTTAAATTTATTGTCATTTTAATTCCTCGTAGGGTAGGTTACATCAACAAGACATATACCAAAAAGAATACAAAAGTACAGCACAAACAGACATGTTAATTAAAGTTTTTAACAGATTACTTTTAAATGAAAAGACAGAGTACATGAAAATAACTTTAAAGTGCATTTTTGCTGTTATTACTACGAATGATTTAAATTTAAACATGTCTCATTTTAAATTAACTTATTCTTTGAAATACTAACGTAAATACGAGTGTATCTATTTTGTAGAAACACTAACTAGGCAAACTAATTTATATGACACTAAATTAAGTCATTCAAGGCACTAAATAAAATATAAAGTTTTATACAAGAATAATCGAGAAATGTCATAAAAATAGCTACCATTCAAATCTAGACAGATTGCAATTTAAGAATTTGTAGTCTAGCTAGCCCAACCTTTTTTACTAATAACTTTAGTTTAAATGCAAATGCGTAGAGGCTGCAAAGAGTCCTTTCAAAGAACAACATTTAGCATTCCTAAACATTCCTTAAAGGAGTCCTTCCATTCTGAATGACAAAATTTCTGTCATCATGTGAAAAGTTATTTTATTAAGATTTAAGAATATGTTCTCTTCTTTTTGTACCCTTCCTTCTCCTACATACCCGAATTTAATTGCGATGAAATGCTGGCATGAATCAATGAATGCGCAATAATCCAACCCGTATACATTTATAATACGTAATTAAGCGTTGATTTTATTATAAAAACTAAACAGGATCATTACTAATTACCACAAATGCTTTCGCTAGTAAACTCTACTCTATACACACCCATAAAATTAAAAAATGTTAAAAAAAACACGATTAAATAATATTATTCTGGTATAAAATGTTTCATTGTTGTCTAATTAAATAGTTACATAAATAATTATTTTTTCTCTGTCCACATATCTTGGAACAAATTGCCACAACTCTTTCTTATGGAATCGGTATAAATTAAAGTTTCATCGCAGGGCTTGCTGCATGTACAATCCCGACATGTCTACTAAGATGGTTTTTAGTACGGAATGATGAATTACAAAGTTTACACTGATAACTTTTGGAATTTGTGTGAATAGCTGAGTGCCTCTTTAAATCGCTATTTGTGAGAAAGGTCATCTTACAAACAGCGCAAGAGAAGTGTCTGCCCACATGAGCGTTGAGAAAATGGCGATCCAAGCAGCTTTTTGAGACAAACCGTATACCACAACCGGGGCTTTGACATTCAAAGTTAAGTTCTCCCATGTGCGCCCTAATGTGGTCGTTAAAAGCCTGCTTGGCTAGAAACGACTTGGGGCACATTTCGCACTTGAACCGTTTCCTTTGTTTGCAATGAACTTTTCGGTTATGGTAACGAAGTGCTAATGAATGGCGAAGTTCCGCTGGACAGTGCCTGCACAAATACGGTCGTTCAAAAGTGTGGCTAGTTAAATGATCTCCAAGTCTACCAAAGGTAGAAAACTCTTTCTCACAGAAAACACAAGCAAATATGTTACTCTTCTCTAAATGAGTTAACCTCTTGTGATCCTTAAATTGCTTTGAAGTGAGAAAGCGCTTATCACACTTTCCACATTGGAACATATATTCTTTATCTTGATGAATCTGTCGGTGCACTTCGTAAGAACCTTTTAATAAAAAGCTTTTCGGACAATGCTCACACTGAAAACGTTTGCGTTTCGGGGCATGCGTAATTAGATGTCGTTTTAAGTGATACTTGTCAGGAAACATTCGCCTACATCTACGACACTCGTGTCCAATTCTTTTGTGTACAAAGGCTTCATGATTCTTTAAATTGGTCTTAAAGTTGAACGTTTTCAGGCAAACGTTGCAAACAAACACTTTCTTGTTTTTGTGCAAATCTTCATGTTTTCCAAGTCTATCTAAATTGTAGAATTTCTTTTCACAAGTTTTACACTCAAATCTTTTCTCTTTCAAGGACTTGGAGTGAGTCTCCAAGTGTGTCTTTAAATGATTATTTAAAGAATATTTTGTAGCCACTTCTTTTTCGCATTTCGGGCAAGGATAAGGACGCTCTTGGATATGCGAACGGTAATGTTTGTCTAACGAACTTTTAAACTTACGATTACAAAAAACACACTCCATTTTTTATAACTCAGTAACCCAAACTATACAATTTATGGTTTAAAAAATAAATAAAAATATGTCTGGAAAATGCAATTCAACAAGAAACCGTGACTGTTATATTAAAAGGGAACAGTGCTGTCTTATATTGGCAACGAAACATTGAGAAATTGCTTGCGGATTATATGTAAAAATAGCCATAATCCTTTTACATTTTTAGACGCATTTTCAAACCGAACTTTAAGTCATCGTTAAGCTAGCAAATGACAATAAGTACCTCTGATCTAAAGGAAAAGGGTTTTATCCCTTTACTACAACATGAATTAAAAAAGGGATAATGTATTTCAGATGCGCACTAGGGTTAAAAGATTCTGCTTTCAGAGGTTTTTTCTACCTTCCTCCTTTCATGCTTATTTCATAAATTTGGTTGAAACTGGATTTCTTATAAAAAAAATGCTTCGTGACATGGCTCTCTACTCTTAAGCTATTTAACTTTTCAAATTAAATAACTCGAGTTAAGACACTAAACTAATCACAATTAACTTGGTCACAATTTATTGATTTTATTTAAAAATTAAATTTTGAAAAGCTATTCACGATTTTAATCTAAATAAATGATTAGTGTTGAATCACTTAAAAATGCAATTATGATGGCACGACACAAAATAACTTTGCTCTTCTTGCACAAAAGTTCTCAGCAGTTGGCCTAACTATTGTAAACCCTTTGGGTTTTGTAAAGAAAAAATGGAATTAAAGCTAAACGTCCTAGAATTTACAAATTTGCTTACACTCATTCTTTTTCCAAGTTTCTCTTACGTTGTTCCTATAAATTCAGGTGAAAGCACAAAGTTACGCCAAGTATTGAGCAGTGTCCAGGCTCATTTTCAAAATAATGCAGATAACTACATTTTTGTTTTGAACAAATTTAAACCAATCATCCAGTCAAGCTTGCCTCCATCCTCAAGGAGGATTTATATGTCTCTTGATTACAACAAGGTGCTGGTTCGATCCTCAATAATTATTTATATTCCTAGATTCACCCAGCCATTCTACATATTTTTAATGGAAGATAGCGAACTCAATACATATATATTTAAGGAACATTTTCAAACTCCAAATTCTCTTGTTTTAATCCACACAATTAGAAATAGACGAAGTATCATTCTCAAATACTGTTTAGTGAAATGTTTCAATCCAAACACAATCGCTTTAGTAAATTTGGCAAATATAATCATCAACCCTCCTGAAGCTTATCGAAATCTATTTCACAATCAACATTTGCAAACCTTCTGGGTACACACATTATACGTTGGTATGGCAGAGTATTGTTGGGAAAATTTTCAAGCTTTCGGTATTAAATTGGATAAGGACTGTGACAAAGGACTAATCCTAATTTTCTACCTTATTCAAAACTACAACATTACACCTGCTTTCTTTAAAGATGATTTACCTGAAAGTGAAAACGAAACAAATTTAATACGCGCTAGAGCTCCTCTCTTCAATTACACTTTCCAGTTTAATGAAGAGACTCTTCATTATTTCGACCAAAATTTTGCCGACAAGCTTTTATACTGTCACGGGAATAGAAAGAAATCTGACGATTTCAACATTGACTTTTCGGCATGGACTGATCCATTCAAAGCTGAAGTCTACCTTTTCTCTTTCATCCTCCTAATAACTTCTTCGATAGCCATTTCATTTTATAAAAAGAATTTCCATTCTCTTGGGATAATATCCGAAATGGTTTGTTTGATAGCATTTAGTCTTCGAGTGTCGCAAGAAATCAAAAAACTATCTCGTTTCTATATTTTTCCTGTTCTTTTTGGACTAATGATATGGTCCGTTTATGAAAACGAAATAACAAGTTTGGCAACAATCCCAAAGCAAAAGCCATCCCCTCAAAATCTCCCACAACTCCTCCAAGAGGGATATAAAATTTTGTGGAATATTAAATCCGAATTTCTCCCCAGATTTCGTGACGCATTCAAACGTTATCAGATAACAGATAAATTTTCTGATATTATAAGATGGGAAGAAGAGGACCCTTATGATAACCCATCTGTACACGACGGTAGAAAAAATGTCCTTATAATTCCTGAGCATTACGCCAAAGAATTAATGTATTCAAAGTATTCTGATGAAAAACAAAAATTTGAGAAATGTTCAGTTGCGAAAGAGAGCATAATTGACACAGCTTATTATTGGACATTTGAGAGCGCAAATAGATATTTGCTAATGCGGTTTGTGGAAAGGACAAGGCAAAGCGGGTTGGAAGGATTTTGGAGGAAAGGATTCAGCGGAGAAAGAGTAAAGGAAGATAAGCTTAAATATTCAAAGCGACAAGACAGAGAAGATGACTTAATTGGCATTTCAAAGATTTTAGCCATTTTGATTATTCTAATAGCAGGACTTATGCTAGCAACAATGTCATATGCAATAGAATACAAAAGTCAGTATGAATTTGCATGCAATTGTTTCACCCGCAGTTAAAATACAAATAGTTTTGAATGTAAAGTAGAAAGTATGTCATTCTATCAAGTATTAGCTTGGCACAAACATATTATCGTACAGATTATAATATGTATATGAATAATTTATTTGTAGTCAATACGAATGACAAAATTTTCAAATACAGCAGTTTACGCTAATTCCCAGGTAGGCTTCGTTTCTAAACACTACCACCGATTAATTAGAAACCATTGGAAGAAGAACATTGGCCATATTTTAGGGAACTTTCTCAACGGCCTTTTCCATTTCTACCAATAAAATGTTCAAAAAATATTAATTAACTTTAAAATATATGCATATATTTTTGAGTAGCTTATCTTTTATGAGGCAATAATATTGACATTCGAAGCATTCTGGCTTATTTTTTTTACCAAAAGTAAGCAACAGCTCCACAGTTTATGCAAGTAGAATTATTAAGATTTTAAATAATCTATTATAGTTATGGATTTACATGAGTTGTTCTATGAATTATTAAACGTTATGCTTTTTGCTAGATAATTTTACAGAAATATTCTCATAATCAGGGTAGGCAAATCACTTTAATAAACCCTTAGTTTAAGCACGCAATTGGCGTGACAATATTACCAATTTATTTCAAAATAGAAAGGCTCGTGGAAGATCAATAGATAATCAAAAATGTAATTATGATTGGCTGCCACGAAGCCCAGCCAATTATCATTACTCAATCGACTTTAAAGTGTAGTTTTACCATCTAATTTTATTTCACCCAGATCATGACAAAATGGCAGTTCAAACATCTTTAACATTTGCAAAATTATTCATCTACATTCTCACTATTACCTTATACTTTGCTCCTGTTCATTTAACTAAAAACATAAAAATATCCAATCTTTTAACTACTGCAAAAACCCACCTGAATAATAATCCAGATCAATACATTTTCGTTATAAATCAATACAAGAACTCTATCCAATCAACCCTGCCACCTTTCACACGAAGAATTTATCTATCTCATAAATACGACCATACAATTTCTCGCTCATTTGAAACCGACTATATCTCTAAATTCACCCAGCCATTTTATATCTTCTTAATTTTAAAAGATACCAACCATTCCCTATTTAAGGAACATCTTCAAACTCCAAACTCATTAATTTTATTCCACACCAAACGAACTAGACGCATTACTAAATATTGTTTAGTGAAATGCATTTATTCAAACCCACTAAACTGGACTAGCCTAATCATTAATCCTTTTCAAGCTTATTATAAATCGCGGAATCAAAATTTGCAATCCTTTTGGGTTTCGACACCAGACGTCCAACATGCTGAAAAGTGTTGGTTACACTTCAAAATTAAAGATAGCCACTTGGACAACACTTGTTGGAAAGAACTAATTCCAGTTTTCCATCTCATCCAATATCACAACATTACACCGAGCTTTTTCACTGAGTATGATGATGAAGGCGAAGCAAAGTATGAAAACTTAATAATTGTCGGAGGCCCCTTCCTCTTAAACTATTCATTTAGTTTTGACGAGACCACAAACTATTATTTTGATGAGGTCGTCATGGACATGCTTTTATACTGTTATGGAAACGAACAAAGATATAAAAGCTTGCTAGACTTTACAACATGGATTTGCCCATTAGAATCTGAAGTTTATATTTTTTCTTTCATCCTCTTAATAACTTTATCACTAGTAATTTCATTTTATAGGAAGCGTTTCCATTTGCATGCTGTAATATCTGAACTCCTTCGTTTATACGCATTTGGTCTTAGAGTGCCTCAGAATATAAAAGAGACTCGCTTTTATATATTTCCCGTTATTTTTGGCCTGATGTTATGGTCCGTTTATGAGAACGAAATAACCAGTTTAGCCACAAGCCCGAAGCAAAAGATTCCATTACAGAATCTTCGCGAAGTCATTCAAGAAGGGTATAAAATCTTGTGGAATGTCAAAATTGAATTCTTTTCCAGATATCGGGCTTCATTCGCTCATTATAAAATACCAGGAAAAATTACTGATAGCATCCGCTACATGGAAGGAGACCCTTACGCTGACGAATATGCCCCTGTTCATGACGGGATGAAAAACGTCCTAATTATTCCTGAAGACTATGCCAGAGAATTAATGTATTCAAAATATTTTGATGATTCCGACAAAGAAAAGCGTCAACTTGAAAAATGTGGGATTGCAGAAGAAGGCTTTGTGAAAAATATTAATTTCTGGACGTTCGAGGGCGCAAGCCGTTATTTGCTAATGCGATTTATGGAAATGGCGAGAGAAAATGGTTTAGAAGGATATTGGAGGAAAGGCTTTAGTAAAGAGAGAGTAAAAGCAGACAAGCTTAAATATCTAAATAGAAAAGACACAGAAGATGAGTTGATAAATATCTCAAAGATTTTACCCATTTTAATTATTCTCGCAGGAGGATTCTTGCTAGCAAGTATTTCATTAGGAATAGAAAGGAAAAGTAGATTTGAATTTAGATGCACGTGTTTCACTCAGTGAGGAATGGAATAATTTATTCTATAAATATTAAAAGTAGCGTCGAGCTTAGTTACTTCAAAAGCATTTCAGTAACGTGATTTCGCCACAATTCAATATACGACGGACTCGTTGACAGCAAACATATATCACTTGTCAATTATTACTATCAACGTCACCCATCATTTGACGTATGTACATAAGAATTGCATAAAAATACATTATCTGCACATGTAGGCAATTCACACGAAATATTCTGCCAATTTTGCAATTTGACAGAAGATTTTGATATTTAAATTATTTTTATTGACAGCAATTTATTCAATTTTAAATAACAATTAGAATTGAGCAATAAATTCTCTTTAAATTGGCATTTAAACATTGATTGATGATCTAGTTAAATGAAAATGCTGTGCAATTAAAGATATTTAATTAAATTTGAGTCTAACCTTGTCACTAATCTTGATTCTCAATACTTGAATTTCCTATAAAAGCAGAGAGATTGGAAGACCTCAATCAATTCTTGAGGTTGAGCATGACCGTTTAAAACTAGTTTTAAACAAGCTCAAAAATGTTCAGCATCAATACAGCGGTTTTTGCATTTGCATTACTGCACATTGCCCCAATTGGCGAAGCAAAGCCTTTACTAAATTCCACAAATGTGACCGACGTAAATATTCAGGCGCTAACTTTTGTTGGAACTGTGGAAGGAAAGTCCTACTTTGCCGACACAATCAAAAGAGTAAATAAAAATTATATAAACCTGAACGTTTAAACCCTAATATTAAATTTGTAATAGACATGGTTCCAAGCTGACCAACTATGCCGACAATCCAACCTGAGACTAGGAAGTATCCGTACTTCAGCTCAAGGCAGATTTCTAAAAGATGCGTTAGGAAGACAGTTTCATAATGGTAAGTCTTCACGTCGCTTTCTGAAATAGTAGCGTGCTTTAATCAACTGAAATTCTTAGAACCTTTATGGACTGCCGGAAAGGAGTCTCGTTCCTCCCAAAGCATATTTTGGGACGGAACTAGTATTAATCCTAACCCCAGCTATGTAGACGTCTTCCAGTATTATCCCGCAAATTCTCCCAGCCACTACTGCCAACTTTTATATTCGAACGCGATTAATAACGTCCTCGTTTTAGAAGTTAGACTTTGTGGTACGGACTATTTCGGAGTACTTTGTGAGTCATAGAAAAAATTGAGACATAAATTGCAATAGCTGCTATTCATCTGCAATAAAGTTTAAAAATTTATTGAGTTTATTGATCGAAAATCGTTCATGTTCTACACGTTTATTTATTATTTCTGCTTAACACCAGCGTATTAATAGCAGCAGGCAATTAATTGTCCGTTACAAAACATCCAATTACAAGTTAGACATGACGTGTTTAATTATTTCCAGCGGCGCAAACATCGCAAACATTTTATTTGCAAATATCCACGGGCTTAGCCGCATAAAAATGGCAACTTCAACTTCCGCATACGTGGCTCTAGATTATTTAAACGAGTCTAATTCTACAGTTCGCCATAATTTACAAAATTACCCCGCATTTCGATATTTCATCAAGAACTCCACATCAAGTCCTAATTTCAGGGCTCCCTACATAGTTCTTTCTAGCCTTATCGCCAATTCAATAAACAAATCATTATATTACCCAAACGATTTCGTTTACCGAAATGGGTTGGTGGAATTGAAGGATAGGAAGTCAGCTACAATCATGCCCAATTGTTTTATGCAAGGGCCGGATGGAAGGAAACCTTTTTATCTCTATGAACTATATTATGGAAATACTTCAATATTACCAGGCAAATTTCCTAAATTCGTCCAAGTCTATCCGGAAGACATAAATTATTTATATTGTGACAAAATACGGACGGAATATGGAAGCCCTTTGGCCTTTTCTGATTTTACTAAATATTTTGATTTTACTACATGGCTTGGTTTAATCTTTTGTGGAATAGTAGTTAGCAAATTGATAAGTTTTAGATTAAAATCATTCAAGATTCTTGCGATCCTCTCTTCTATATTGACACCGGGTGTTTCTGTTACAAGATTTATGAAAAAGAAATGGATTTTTGTAGTATGGATGCTCTCGAGCTTAATCCCAATCAACTTGTTTTTGGGAGACATAACAAGTGAAATGATTCGACCTCCGAATGAACTAGTTTGGGATGAATGGGAGGATGTAGAGGAAAATAAATTTGATCATTTAGTTAAAAATACAGACATGACCTATTTGAGAATGTTAAATAAAACATTTTATCAATTTGGGGTTGGGGAGTCAAAGCCAAAAGCTTTGGGAGTTTTGGCAAGATTTTTTGCAAAGTCAAATGTAGTTGATAAAAACGAGATTGAAGGGTTGATGGCATTTGGCTCAAAGAATTTGATAATGTTACAATGGCCAAGGATCATGGAAGAATATAATAAGCTTGTAAGGTTGAATAGGGAAAAAGAGAGAGGCGGGAGGAGAAAGAGAAACTGTTGGGTTGGAAAAGAATTGGTCTCGTTTGGCACTCACTTTTTCATATTTTTGCCACCGGATAATGCTGGATTAACGAAAGTATTTCAAATTTTGGTTGAGGCTGGAATTTATTATCGTTTCTACTTGGAGAAAATTGGAATGGTTACTTCCGAAAGGGTACAGGACAGATCGAAATTAATTTCGCCGACGGCTTGGAGAAAGGAGGAGACGGAGCCAGTTAAATTGGTAATGGAAGGGAAGATTTTGAAGGTTTTTGTTCTATGGGCAATTGGGCTGGTTGAAAGTTGCCTTTGCTTCGGATTTGAGTTGATTGGTGGAGAGTTTTTGAGCAGAAATAATAGAAGGCGATTGAAAACTATTGTTTTAGACGTTCTTGGGAACATTTAGGTTTTATTATGCTGGCGATTTCAAAGTCTAATAACTAAATTGTCAATTTAAAGAGAATGCTGACAAAGTACTGGAAATTCCGCGCTGCAAAGTGCTGCTGAAAGGTGCATTAAAGGACCGAATGAATGTATCAAAAAACAAAAGTGATATGGCTGCACCTCTGGCGAGAAATGATGAAATTCCATTTTATATCCAGTCAGGTCTGGTTCAGTATCTGAGTTGTCCCATACAACCCCAGCTAGTTTACGCGTTTCTCTCGCGGCTGACCAGTACCAATCTGTAAAAGAATCACCGAACAAAACCGTTGCATGGAATAGTTTGAAGGTAATTACTAATTAGCTACGCTATAATACCTTTGTCTCCTTGTGGAAGATAAGTCCGCAGAAAATTTGCCTGCACAACCGAATTTACGGATGCCAGTCCTAAACCATTTTGCGCGCAAGTGGTTCGTGCCGACGTCCAATTCTAAAACATAGAAATAAATTAACAAAATTTACGAGTAATATTTTCTATTATTATTCTTACCATTGATTCCGTTTCATAAAAGTAAGACTTTCCATCGCTGGTGCGGCCAACGTAAATTATATTTGATTCTGCAAGTTGAATTTGCAAAGTTATTAAAGCTAATATTTATAAATGCGACGTAATCAATTGCACAACTTTTTTATTATAACAATCACACAGGATGTAATAAACTGACGCGAGTTCTTCATAAAATAATTCGGTATTCTAAACTTTCCTTGTATATTCCTGGAAATCTATTAGATTACAAAATATATTATTTTTACAAGCCGGATAAATTCACAGAATCCGGATATCAAATCCATAAATTAACTTTTATATAACTAGTCAACCAATACAGCTATGCATTATGCTAAATAAGCAGACATTCTCTTTTGTTACGTAAAAGAGCAACACATATTAGTCATGTCTATTTGACAAAAGTAGCAAGTCGATGATCCTCTTCGTTGCAAAATCCTGGAATACCACAGGAGTAAGTTTCTCTATAAAGTTTGAGCTTCCAAAGTAGACCTTGACGACTGGGAGAGATGATATTATCCTCATGAACATTCTCCTTTCTCTCCCTCTCTTTGCCCAAGAGCTGTTCTTCAGCCTTCCCAAAAAACGTTTTGAATTTTGATGGACACTCCCACAAAATGAGAACACAAGTATATTCCCAATTATTCCATTTATCAACGCCGCCATTAGAAATAGCCTTAGAGCAAGTGGAAGATGTTCGTTGATTATTTCATTGTTTACTAATAACAGGAATGTGGCAAAAATTTCCGTGAGGGTCAGCTGAATCAACATGGACATCAAGAGGGTTGACTCGAGCTTGTTAAATAGCTCTATAACAATTTGTATTTGTCTATAGATATGAACAACTTCCCTTTCGGACTCCTCTTGAAACTTCCTGTGAAATTTTAGAGCAGAAATTAGATAATTAGAATAAATAATTTCAATATTTCAATAAAATCTTGCCTATCTGCAAACAAAATGCTGTTTGAAACCACCAACGACACAATTACAATTTCCAGAATGAAAATGTTAAAATATTTGGATATGAAATTCCAAGCAATCCAATTAATTATGAATGTTGTCACGCTATAAGCAAGCCAAGAGCCAAACGGGAGCAGTTTAATTATGCCCGACACTAAACTCGCTAAAAAGAATGGAGCAATATCAATGACCAATCCTGGAACCAGTACTGATCCTAGGCCTATACCTAGGCCTACATGCCTCAACATAAGTCTGCATAACTTGCAAGTTAGAATCGCAAACTGGTTGTGTCATTTTCTCCCAGACCCACATCATTTTCTCCCAATCCCAGATCATTTTCTCCCAGACCCAGGCGGGAGAAAATCTACAGATTTCTGTACGATTTAGGTCATATTTTGTGGGAATGGTAGAAGCTGATGTGGGAATTATCATTTTCTCCCACGTCATCTTCTCCCATTCCCAGCAATCTTCTATAGATCTTATTTGGTCATATAAATTTGTTCAATTATTAGCAATGATTCATGACGTATAAAATTATAGATAAGTTTCTTGACGTAGTTTTAAGCCTGACATTGCAAAATGAATGAATGAATGAACTTAAGTTTATTGTCCTTTAGATTTCCCCGAAGGGTAGATTACACCCACAAGACATTAAAAAATATACAAATCACATTTACATGAATATTTGTTGAGACTTTTTAATGCTAAAATAGTATTCATAATTTTGAGGGATGCGTCTTGGGTTTTCTCCATTTTTGTTTTTAAATTAAACACCATTGCATTTCTTTACTGCTCGTTTTACTCATATTTTTCAGCAATGTATCTTCACATGACTCCAAACTTCTTTATAATCGTCAACTCCGTGCCCGATACAATTTTAAAAGGTTTATATAAAGATGCTTAATGCTCTTATCTTATTTGACTAATGGACTCGTTAATTAAAGGGCTTGCTTTATCAAACAGTTAGATTTGCTTTAAACTAAAT